>APFE031408836.1:1306-70717 GCA_000404065.3 Pinus taeda
ATATTATCATGGATCCGTTTTTACCTTGAAGTGTCTTCCCATTAGGTAAGGTCACCATTTCTTAAGTGCGTGTAGTATTGCCAACATTTCCTTCTCATAAATAGCTTTCTTGAGGGACATTTTTTGTATGTATGTAACCATAAAAATACCCAATCGCCTACATCAAAACTTCTTCATTGTGATGTTGATATGCTTGTTGTTTCATTCGATTTTGTACCAAAGTGGTGTTATCCTTTAAAAGTTGGAGAACTTGTTGTTGATGCTCGATGTGATCTTTCACTAATTGAATCTTTTTCTTCTTAATATGTCATTCTATATTGAGAGTTTGAGGAGTGGTAATTTCTTCTAGTGCATTACAAGATATGGTCGGATTCATTTCTTGATGCTCTATGTGATCTTTCACTTCTTGAACATTTTTCTTCTTGATATGTCCTTCTATCTTGATAGTTTGAGGAGTGGTAATTCTAGCCCTTGCATTACAAGATATGATCGGATTCATTTCTTCTTTCTTGATATGGTCTTTCACTTCTTGAACCTTTTTATTCTTGATATGTCCTTCTATCTTAAGAGTTTGAGGAGTAGAAATTATTTCCAATGCTTTACAAGATGTGGTCGGATTCATTTCTTCTTTATCCGGGGTTGGTTCCTAGTGTATATACTCTTCTTTTGATGTTTCTTTATCCTTTTCTTCCTCCTCTCCACAATCAATGTAAAATAATTTCTGCTCAGCACACTTATGACCTTTAATGTATTTTTTATCACAATTGTAACAAAGCCCTTTTTCTATTTTTTCTTCCAATTGTTGTGGTGTAACCCTTGTAGGTTATGAAAGGCTAAGAGAAACAACACTTCCATATTTATAGTTGTGACGGGTAGACTTCCTTGTTGCCATAGTTTTTCTTTCCACTTTGTAGCAAAGCCCTTTTTCTCTTCTTCTTTTTTCCAATTGTTGTGGTGTTGCTCTAAAGAAGGTGTTGCTCTTTGTATCCTCATAATGTGCTATAATTTCCTCCATGAAAATTGACCACGTAACAAGTGTTTTACAAGAACAAAGCCCTTTATACCATAAAAATTGATCTTGTTCTAAATTTGAAGATGCAATACATACCTTTTGTAACAGTGGTACACCATGTAGATCAAAATATTTCTCCATCTGTAGTATCCAATTTACCATATCCTTGCCATCAAACTTCCTCATCTCGATTTTTCTTGATTTTAGGAGCTCAATCTTGAAACAACTGTAACTCTGTAATTTTAGATCTCCAAGTTCTGAAATTTCTTCATGTGGTATCTCTCTGAGTTCTCTTTATAACCCCGCAAGTCTGATCAAAATATGATTATCCAAGAAATAGTTATGTCAAATCTCCCATGGTGACCTGATTATAGAATAGTTCAATGGAGTGAACTTGTACGACGTGCCACGTCTCACTGTTTTGACCTTAGTACTTGAAATTGATATATAGAAAACTACAAGAAGTCCTCTTTCTAAAACTTCTTATGAAATTTCAATCTAATGTTGAGAACAAAAGTTATGATGATTTTCCCTGAGTCACCTGTTTGGAATGTAATTCAGGAGTCTGAAAAATCTCTAACTTCCTCAGATCATATCTACGAAAATATAGCGAGACAACTGAAATTCAGACGGAGATTCAACAATATTTCTTCTCAAATGGGTTTTTTTTCTTCTGAAACGTCACAAAAGAAAATTTATAGCAAAAATTCCACAATGACCTATTTGGAGCAGCGAAACCCTAGAATCCAAAGCTCTGATACCAAATGTTATGAAACCAGCTCACAAAAAGATAGAAAATATAGATGAACATCTTATAAATCAGCCTCTTCGAGGGGGCAACCTCCTTTACATTACACAAATGAACAATTCTTGGATGATACAAATGAAAATACTTCCTTTTTATATATAGGAGTCTAAGGGGTCATAATATAATCAGAGTCGACATAACAATAATAATGTAAGGGCAAAATAATAACAATAGTGGGCTTCTATGGGGCACAATAATAACAATATGAGGACTACATGGGCACAACAATATAATAAGGAGGTTGTGCTAATAACAATAAGGGGTTAAGCTAGTAGTATAGGGACCTGACATGAGATGCCTAGAGTCTATGACAGAATCATTGTTAAAATTGCCAAAGAAGGAGAGTGTGTTATCAAAGCATTCTTGAAGAGTTGTATAGATTTGATGCATGATGATAACACCTTACAAAAACTTCGTAGAATGATTGATCAATGTATTAAGGATCTAGAAATCGCAGTAACACAATCCCTAAGAAATGTAGTCAATAAAGTTGCGCAGAAGATGAGGACAAGTCATTTATTTAGGTTTATTGCATAGATAGGAGATTACGATATGTATAACATCATTCTCGACTTTGGATATGATGTGAATATCTTAGCTAAGAATATTTAGGAAATGATGGGGATCCCTGATCTGACCTGGTCTCTTACCCAACTAAGATTGGTGAATCAGTATTGGATATTCCCTATTGGAAAACTATCAAAATGTAGAGGTGGATATCAATGGGGTCAATAGTGTGATAGATTTTGAAGTTATAAAGATAGTTGATGATACTTATTGTTATGCAACCAGCTCACAAAAAGGAAGAAAAGATAGATCAACGACTTGAAAAATAGCCTCTTTGAGGGGGAAACTTCATTTACATCAAATAAATGAACAATTCTTCGATGATCAAATGACAAAACCTCATTTTTATATATAGGAGTCTAAGGGGTCACAATATAATCATATCCTACATAACAATAATAATGTAATGGCACAACAATAACAATAGTGGGCTTCTATGGGGCACAATAATAACAACATGGGAACTACATGGTCACAACAATAACAATAGTCGGCATCTATGGCGCACAATAATAAAAACATGGGAACTACATGGTCACAACAATAACAATAAGGGGCTACACTAGTATTATAGGGACCTAACATGCCCCTCTCCTTCAAAAAAGTGTTGTCCTCAATGCTTGAGTAGTTCTAGATGCTTCTATAGAAAATTATCATCCTCCCATGTGGAATCTTCACTGGATAAGTTCTTCCACCTGATGAGATACTCTTAAATTGATAGACTTTGTGGCTTTTGAGTTCTTGCTTTTGTGGTTGCTTCAGGTTCCAATATGATTTTTCCTTCCTCATCAAGTTCTGGCAATATTGTTTGAACTGGGATCGTCACCTATAACCTTCTTTAAGCATGAAACATGGAAAACTGGTTGGACTTGGGAAGATGCAAGAAGCTCCAATTTGTATGGCATAGTACAAATCTTTTGCAACACCTTGTAAGGACCATCGTACTTTGGTGATAATTTATTATCCTTCTTAGCCTGCTTGAGGGACGTTTTTTGTATGGTTGTAGCCGTAAAAATACCTAGTCAACTACATCAAAAACTCTTTCATTGCGATGTTGATATGCTTGTTGTTTTATTTGATTATGCGCCAAAGTGAGGTTATCTGTTGGAGAACTTGTTGTTGATGCTCAATGTGATATTCCATTGCTTGAACCTTAGAATTTTCTCTTTAAGATGATGTGATGGAAGATGGATGATATCTATAAAGTTCCATAAATGGGGTCATTTTTGCTGCAGTATTGAAGGAAATATTATACCACCATTCAACTAGAGGTAACCACTTGACCCATTGTGTTCGTTTATCAGATACAAAGCTAAAAAGATATCCTTCCAAAAAAAAAAATCACTATCTCAGTTTTCCCATTAGATTGAGGATGATAAGATGAGCTATGAGCTAATTGAGTACCCAGACAAGAAAATAATTCCATCCAAAAAATTCCAGTGAAAATGGGATCTCTGTCGCTTACAATAATCTTTGGGTTTCCATGTAGCTTTTGAATTGTTTCCATAAATGTAGTAGCAACTGTATTGGCCTTAAATGGATGAGATAATGCCCAAAAGTGTGCATAATTGGTAAGTCTATCATCTACCACCATCATGACACTTTTTCCTTCAGACTTTGGTAAACCTGTGATAAAATACATTGAAACTTCCTCCCAACGTTGACTTGGAATGGATAAAGGTTGTAACAAACCCGGGATCTTAATTGTCTCAACTTTATTTTGTTGGCAAACCAAACATTCTGCCACAAACTTTTGAATATAATATTTAAGGTCATCCTAAAAAAATTCCTTCTTAACCTTGTGGTAAGTTTTTAAAAACCTTGAGTGCCCTCCTAAGGGAGAGGTGTGCAATTCCAAAAGAATTTTTTTTTGAGTTGGGAATTCTTACAAAGATATAAGCAACCTGTGTACCATGATGAATCATTTTTCCAACTAAATGTATCAGATGTACTAGCATCTTGCTACAACTTTTGAATGAGTGTCCACACCTCTTCATCATTCTTCCATTCATCCCTTTCTTCGGTTATCCAATCGAGATGGATAAAATAAATGGCACAAAGAAATGCTTCCACATCCTCACCCTTTCTTGAGAGTGCATATGCAACAACTTTTTGCTACCCTTTTTTGTAGATGATTTCAAAGTCATAACCCAACATCTTTGTGAGCCATTTTTGTTGCTATTCTAAAGATAATATTTGTTCCAAAAAGTATTTAAGACTATCATGATATTTTTTTTTATTTGGAGTGTCTTCCCATAGGTAAGGTCATCATTGATTTAGTGCATGTAGTATTGCCAACATTTCCTTCTTATAAATAGGTTTGTATAAATACTTTCCTTTGATTGGACGACTTTCAAAAGAAATGGGTCTTCCCTCTTGCATTAAAACAACACCAATTCCATTTCCTGAGGCATCACATTCCATAATAAAGATTTTTATGAAGTCTAGTGTAGTTAAGACCTGCCCTTGCCACATTTTCGCTTTAATATGTTCAAAGGCCTTAGTTGCTTATGGAGTCCAAGAAAATGCATCTTTCTTCAGTAATGATGTTATAGGTGTTTCTATTCTCCCATAATTCTTCACAAACTTACGATAATATCCTGTCAACCCGAGAAATCCTTGAAGATGCTTTATGGTTCTAGGGATTTTCCATTCCTTAATGGATTTAATTTTGTTAGTGTCTACCTTAACACCCTCATGAGAAAAAATATGACCCAAATATTCCACCTCCAGTACTCCAAAGAAACATTTGGAAGTTTTTGCATATAATTGTTTCTCCTCTAATAGTTTGAGCACCCTGTCAACATGTTGAATATGATCCTTCCAAGACTTGTTGTAGATTAGTCTATCATGGAAAAATACTAACACAAATTTCTAAGCAAGGGTTTGAAAATGGAATTCATCAAACTTTGAAATGTGGAAGGCTCATTAGTAAGGCCAAAAGGCGTGACCAAATATTCATAATGACCCTCATGAGTTATAGATGTTGTTTTCAGAATGTCTTTAGTCTTCATTCTAATTTTATGATATCTTGAACGAAGATCCAGCTTGGTGAAGTAAATTTCTCCATGTAATTCATCCAATAATTTATCAATGATAGGAAAGGGAAATTTATCTTTAATAGTTAGCTTGTTGAGCTCCCTATAATTCAGACACATACACTATGATCCGTTTTTCTTGTGCACCAATATTACTAGAGCAGAGAAAGAACTTTGATTAGGTTGAATTATACCAGCCTCTATCATTTTTGCAACCATGTGTTCAACTTCACTCTTTTGGGCATAATGATATCTATAAGGCCTCATGTTTGGAGGAACACTTCCTGGAATTAAATGAATAGCATGATCATGATCACGAATAGGTGGGAGGCCTTTGGAAGTCTCAAACACCCTGGAATGATTGTCCAATATTTTTTGAAGATACGAAGAAATAGATGATTTCAATGTTTGAACCTTTTGTGAGAATAATTGTGCAATTACGCCCCAATGTTATTTCTTCAAAATATTTTTCATACCATTAGGCTTGATTGTCTTTCATGATTTCCCTACAATACCCCTTAATTCAACTTCCTTTCCTTCCCAAAAAAATTCAAGAAAAGTTCTTGAAAATTGAAATCTATCGTCCCCGAAGATTTTAACCACTGGAATCTTGGTACAACATCAGCCCCACCCACTGGAAAGGAAAGCATTGGAATATCCAATACATATTCCCCCATGTTTAGCTTGATATTATAGAACTTTCCAGAGCAATTTATAGTTCCTCCATTTTCAACCATCACTTGACACTCTGGTGCTAGATATAGGAAAAATTTTAATTCCTTGGCTATCTTACAATGAATAAAATTATCGCTACTACCCAAATCAATCAACACTATTACCTTTTTCTTCTTGATATATCCTTCTATCTTGAGACTTTGAGGAGTCTTAATTCCTACCAATGCATTACAATATATGTTCGGATTCATTTCTTCTTTCTCTGGGGTTGGTTCATGGTGTATATCCTCCTCTTTTGATGTTTCTTGTTCCTTTTCTTCCTCCTCTTCACAATCTATGTAGAATAATTTCTTCTCAACACACTTATGGCCTTTAGTGTATTTTCTATCACAACTGTAATAAAGTCCTTTTGCTCTTTTTTCCACCAACTGTTGTGGTGTCAACCTAGTAGGTTGTGGAAGACTAGGAGCAACAACACTTCCATCTTTATAGTTGTAAGTGGTATACTCCCTTGTTGCCATAATTTTTCTTTCAACTTTTCTTGCCACCCTAAATGCCTTCTCCAATGAATCAGGTTCCAAAAGATGAACCCCATGTTGGATGTTATCTTTTAAAGTCCCTATGAATACATCAACCCTATGCTCCTATGCAATATTGGTTACCCTAATATTAAATTTTTGGAAGTCTTCAATGTGCTCGGCCATTGAACCCTTTTATTTGAGATTTATCAATTGGCTAAATAACTCTTTGTATCTTCATAATGTGATATCATTTACTTCGTAAAAGTTGACCAAGTGACAAGTGGTTTACGAGAACAAATCCATCTATACCATACAAATTGATTGGGTTCTAAATATAAAGATGCAATACGTACCTTTTGTGAAGGTTGCACATCATGTAGATCAAAATATTGCTCTATCTGTAGTATCCATGTTACCATATCCTTGCCATCAAACTTCCTCACATCTATCTTTGAATGTGGTGGTTCTTAAACCCCACATTGGAGTCTCTAAAATCATAATTCATATTCCTTTTTCCCCATCATTATTCTGATGGATTACCTTGTCACCAATGGGAAGCCTTTCTTCTAGCAACTTTGCCAAACCTTCCTTCAACCCCTCTACCTTGACATTCATCATTGCTTCCATGTCTACTTTTAAACCATCATTCAAAACTCCCATGTCCCTTTTTATACCATCTATCTTAGCATTCATCATGGCTTCAAATTCATTTTTTGTTACTTTTTGCGAAAGAGAAATTTGTTGAACTTGGTTTCGTAAATTTGATATATCATGTTGCATTTCTTCCTCTTCTTCATGCGTCGTAGAAGATATTTCTAGTTTCTTACCATGCGTGTCCATTTTTCTTTTTTCTTTTTTGAGGCATTTTTCAATCAAACAATGATATCTATGCTTCACTATGCCCCTTGAATCATTTCAAACTGATTTTTCAAACAAAAGTTATGCAATTTAAAAAACAATACACACCTTTTTCTTGTGTTTACGAGCTCGGCCTTTAAATGACTGTAACTTTGTAATTTCATATCTCCAATGTCTGAAATTCCTTCTTCTGGTATCCCTCCGAGTCTTCTCTCGAACGTCGTAAGTCAGACCATAATTGGATTCTTCAAAATAATGTTATGTCAAATCTCCCACAATGACCTGATTATGGATTAGTTCAGTAGATCAAACTTGTATGTAATGCCACGTGTCATAGTTTCAATATTCATCCCTGAAATTGATACACAAGAAACTACAGTTTGTTCTCTTTTTGTCACTCTTTATGAAATTTCAATCTGGTGCTTGAAGTGAAAGTTATGATGATTTTCCCTCGGTCACTTGTTTGGGACTGAATTCTAGATCATGAAAAACCCTAACTTCTTTGGACCATATCTTAAAAAATATAGTGAACCAAGATCTGAAATTATGGCATGAAGTTCACCACGATCTCAATTTCAGCTTTTGGAGATTCATAGAAATTTTTTTATAGCAAAAATGGCAACATGACCTGTTTGAAGAAGAAAAACCCTAGAATCCAAAGCTTTAATACTAAATGTTATGCAAATAACTCACAATAAAGAAGAAAAGATGGATCAACGTTTTGAAAAATAGCCTCTTCGAGGGGGAAACCTCCTTTACATCACATAAATGAACAATTCTTCGATGATTCAAATGAAAAAACCTCCTTTCTATATATAAGAGTCTAAGGGGTCACAATATAATCAGAGCCTACATAACAATAATAATGTAAGGGCAAAAAAATAACAATAGTGGGCTTCTATAGGGCGCAATAATAACAACATGGGCACAACGATAAAAAAAAATAGGGGCTACACTAGTATTATAGGGACCTAACACTTGCTCATATCAAACATTGTTGGGCATTGACTAGGCCTTGACAATCAGGTTATTATTAATTTGAAGAAAAGGAAAATTATCTTTGAATTTGGCGATGTCGAAGTGATTGCACCATTAGATCCAAGGGAAGGAGACAAATATGTAAAGCCTATTCAGGAGGATATGGATGTAGAGGCATTGGAAAATATCTATAATATAAAAATTATTTTAGAGGACTATGTTAACCCTACTACAAACAAAGTATTGAGTTGGTGCAGTATTGGTTCTTGTTCATCAGACTTTGAAGAAGGACTAGAAAACTGGCAGAATTGACTACATGAATTATCTACTAGGAGGTGCACAGATATCACTGATGTAGTGCATTGGATCAAGACATAAGTGCAAGATCCACCCAGGTATGACAGTTTAACTGACGTTGTGTCTTTTATCCAAGAATTTGAATAGAAAGTACTTGAACATTTAAGGTTGTTAGAATTAGATGTTTCTTTCAGAGCGACTCAAGTGTGATGTTGGATCGTGCATAAGACTATTAGATATGCCTAGTATTAGTGTAAGAACTTATTATGCATTCAGTTTAGGTTTGAGTCGGGGGTTAAAGGAGTAAAGTACACTAGGTTGGATTGTCCAACAACCTATGTGAAAAGGTGCGTTGCTACTTCAAATAGAAGGAAGATACCACAAGAGGAATGGGTCCATAGGTTTGTGCACACTCTAGATATAATTCCCAGGAATTGGTATAAAGAGTTGGAGTAGCGCACAGGCATAGTTTATTGGGAGGACATGACCTGAAATTTTAAGTCTGCATTTAGTCTTATAGTCGAAGATGATGTATTAGATATAGCTTTGAAGGCTATGAAGAATAAGATCTTTGCACTCAAAGATCCGACTCACCATCGATCAATATTTTTATGTTTAGAGCACAACCACTCATGGAATGCCAACAATTTCAAGGAAAGCTATAACAGTGCAAAGGGAGCAGATGATGATGAAGACTCTGGGATTCTACAAATTCTAGAGACAATTGATGAGCGCACCATATTAGGACCTTAATTGGAAATCAAAGATTATTTTAAGCCTATTAGGATGAAGGAAGCAGATGTTGGAACTATACCTAACCTAGCATTACTTCTGGTATTGTCTTGAAAACTCAAAATTGTGTGATTTGTCGCATAAGAGTAGTTCCACTACACAAAGGAAAATACTATGCATAGAGAAATGTTTCGTGTGATTTGGTCGTAGATATATGCAACACGCAGTGTTGGGGGAAACTATGCCTGACTGGATAAAATAGTCACGCAAAAAAAATTAAGTAATTTCATAATGTGACCATTGGCTAAGTCAAAGGAGTAATTAGTTCATTTCAGTGTGAAGGGACATTTCCTTAACTGGCAAGAAATATTTATTGTAAGAAATTGGATCGGGTTACCATAATCTATTTAAAATTATAGTTGGTGAGACATATGCAAGGTTAGGTTATGCACCAAGGAAAGAAAAAACTATGTTGGAGTTGTCACAAAATATTGGGTCATAAAAACCCTAGGATATAACACCTGGGCCTCGAACATTATAAATATGTACTGGAGGGATCATCTTTGTTCACTATGCACTTAGAAATTTCTTGTTGATGGTAAGGATGAAAGTGAGTTTGAAGGAGTCAAAGTGCTTGGTCTTGGGTGATTCTTGTGGGAGGTTGCAATAGATATAGAAAGGGGTCATAGATTGAACATATGGGTCAAGTTGTAGAAGCTTTAAAAATGTGAAGCCACCATACCAAGCATCCCTTTATTCTTACATGATTCGAGATGGTGCCAAAGGAGGTAGAAGTCATAAAAGAAAGTGAAGCAGCTAGGGTTGTTGGATTTTCATGACAACCCGAAGGGTTTGGACCAAGAAGACAATATATACTGCCTCGAAAAGAAATAGATAGGAAATTTAAATTACCAAAGGATCCTAAGTACATCATGGATTTTCCAGATATTCCAGCAGGTGTTTTAGTTTAGGGTAACATGATGGGTCGTGTGGGAAAGTTCAGACATGTAGATCTTGACATCATAGACAAGGACACGTTTCCAAAGTTAATAAGATATTTGAAGTGGGTGGAACATATAGAACCAATGTTTTTGCGCTCAAGCAACTAGATTGGGCCTTGAGATTGGAAAACATTGGTATTACGAACTTATTGGAGGTCCCCCATTTTAGATGTAGTAATGAGATCAATTTTGTCACTAATTTGTTGTTAAGTTGTGTGCATGGTGGTTACTTATGGTTAGATCATGCCATTCAGATTACCCCACAAGAAATCGTGCATATCATTTGTGTGTCGAAGGCAGGAGAGAAAAAGAAGAGGGCATGGATTTTTTTTTATCTCAGATATAAACAATAAATCTATATGGTTTTCCACAAAGGTGATGGCCTGCAAACTACTGAGAAAGTGCAGAAAGGATGATGTGTTAAAAGGTGCGATCATCGTGGTAGCCAAGTGTGTGAAGAGCATATAGATGAATTGGGCAACATTTTTTCTCAATCATTTTTTGGCAGATTGTCAGGAAGTGTAAGACAACAATGCAAAATTCAATTATGCTTGGTTACTTATTTTATTTGCTTTCACTAAGTGAAAATGCCTGAATATTTACAGATAGCAAAGATTCTCATGTACTTGTTGCAGCCATGGGCTTTCAACATTTATGGGGAACCACAATTTCTTTATGGAAGATAGATATCAATGCTACTTTCATTGTTTAAGACGATTTGATTAGTTGGGAAATAAAAAGCACTATCAGCATTTCAACAAAATTTGTTAGTAAGTATGAGAAGATTGCGTGATTCAAAGTTAATCCTCATTATTTGTACATCCAAGCCTGGAAATATCCATATCAATAATGGGTGAATTCGCCTTTTAAATTAACTCCCAAGGATGTTCAGGTTTGTATTAGCACATGGGAAGATGGCTAGAAGCAATTGGTAGAAGGAAATCCAGACATAGAAAATTTGGAAAGCAACAAAGATCAGGAAGGACAATAGGAACATCAACAATAAGAGCCAACCCATGCTACTAGATAATAGGTGCAAGACAAGGGTCCAAAACCAAAGTAATTAGATAGTCCATCAACAACAATTGATTCAGAACAAGTTTTGGCCATAGTGCACGCAAGATTGAAGGAGACCCAGGAAATAGGCATAAGGGGAGGGAACATCTCAGAATAGGAAGAAGTGTAAGGTGACCCACATTATGCACATTATGACTTTGTCATAATATTATGTTGAGCACATTATTGAACAACTAGATGAAAAGACAAAAGAAACACTCATGAAAGTTCAACGGGACCAATAACGCACATTGGAAAAGTTGGAACAATTGTGGCAGCTGTTAGAAGCTAGCAAGGGAGTAATTGTACAACCAAATTCAACTAAACCAGTAGATCAAATGGAGGCTCAGAGTGCACCAATATATTGGAGTCATAGGAATATACTTCTGCCAAATCTAGAGAGCATTAAGCGCTCCAGATCTCGCTACAAGCAATAAAGTTCCCTGTTGAAGAATTATAACAATGTGTAATAGGTTTTACATATATCAACGTAATGTTGCCTTAGTTGTCTTTGGATAGTTTACACCATTTGTAGAATAGTGCCTCTTTGTAACTACAGTTGCACACAATAACCACAACACTCGAGCTAGTGTAATAACTTACAACGCATGAAGTATTGCAACAAGAAAAGGTGTAGTTAGTAGACGAGAAATAATAGGTTGTGGAAAGAGAAACATGACTTCATGCAACAATTGAGGTAGTGTATAAACAGGTTGTGGAAAATTTTGTGGAGGTTGATACCAAAGTAGAAGGTCAAGCTATGAACATAGGAGAAGTTACGCATGGGCTAAAAACGCATATTGAGGAGTTAAAACCATAAAAGAGGCCGTCTACACCACCCGAAGAGAAACAACACTAATTAGAGGTGTTGGGACAGGGTTCCCTTGGGTCAATTTTGGGGTTAAAAGCCCAAGTCTTTGTATGTAAAGTGTAAAGTCTCAGCAATTTGTGGTCACGGAGCGCGTAGATGTAAAGTGTCATAGAGGGTTTCCGCCCTTCTTTTATGTAAGTTGTGTTGGCTTTAGAAGATCCACCCCTAGTCCATGGACCATGGGATTATATAAAAAGGAGAATCTTAGTAGAGTCTAAGGCAGTAGAGATTAGAGTTTAGTCATTGATGGGTCAGTAAGAGTTAAGATCAAAGAGTTTTAGAAGCAGAAGAAAGGCTCTGCATCTGTATGCGCAAAGGCCTAGGGTAGAAGTCCACAGCTGAGTGCGCGGACCCATGCAATTGAGTGTGCAGGTTAGTAAGAGTCTGTAAGAAGAGCTGAAGTACTAATAAAGAAGATTACTCTGGAAATATCTGTGTTTGTTCTATTTACTTCTGTTATGAATAAATGCAGTTATGTTATGCTGAATAATGGTTTCATGATTTAATGTTGTATTAATGCACGAATCTATATGTTTTACATTGTTATATGTACACAAGTAATAATATATATTTATGCAAAGAAAATATTAAAGCATATAGAAGTTATCAGATACCTAAGTTAATCTGGGTAAATACGGAAGTAAGAGTAATTACAGAAGCGCCTAAGTGGTTGATTCGCATGGTTGGGGTCCGTGAACGACAGTGGTATACCTTTGCAAAGGTCTAGAGGCCGATTAAGAGAAGTATATTGATAAGCCCTAAAAGGCTTATCGATTGACGCAAAGGCAGAGTTATGGCATAAAACAACATCACTACTATCTCTGGGTGCGGAAACTTGGTTCCAACATCCCCCCATATTGCTTCAGGTGAGACTTCAGTCCACGCTCTGTGGATTAATGCCGAAAGTGCCAATAGTGTAGGGATTTGCTTGGCTAAATTAACGTTGAACCTGGCTCAGGACCCACTAATCCAACAAATGGTTCTGTTGCCAGGACAAGGATTTGCATCACTGGAATCTGACTAAGAAGGAAATTGAAGACTGGTTGAACAGGAAGTTCCATGAATTCACAACGCAAGAAAATAGAAATCCATGATTCACGAAAGAATAGTGGTTGGATAGATACCTATATACAGAGATACACGAAATCTTATGTTGTTCCTTCCTAGTTGAATTATACGAGTGGATCGCTAAATTGGCAGACAACCAAGGAAGGTGGAGGCTTGACAGTCTAATAGTGTGGACCCCATAGTTAGTGCAGAAATTGGAAGCCTCAGAAGATAAGATCACACGCGCTATCGATCACTGGCTTGATTGCATCATAGGAGGATTCGTGGCAGAGTTCGTGGTCGATACTTTGGTTAGTTACAACGAAGCAGAATGCCGCTTGTTCAAGGGACTGTGAGGTAAGTATTTAAGGTCTTTAAATACTTGGATTAAGATGCTCTTATGTGAAAAGTGCGTTTGTTATGAAACCAACTCAAAAAAGATAGAAAAGATAGATCAATGCCTTAGAATTCAGCCTCTTCGAGGGGGCAACCTCCTTTACATTACATAAATGAACAATTCTTGGATGATTCAAATGAAAAGACCTCCTCTCTATATATAGGAGTCGAAGGGACCATAACATAATCAGAGCCTACATAACAATAATAATGCAAGGGCACAATAATAATAATAGTGGGCTTCTATGGGGCTCAATAGTAACAATATGGGCACTACATGGGTACATCAATATAATAAGTGGGTTGTACTAGTAACAATAAGGGGTTACTCTAGTAGTATAGGGGCCTAACAGCGTTATGCAGTTACCTTGATGTTTGGAGCTACGCGAAGTGGAAAGATCTTCAAGGATAGGGGCAGAACAGGCCCTGAATATAGCCTGTTGATCAAACCTCCTCTAAGTGATGACAAGGAAACAACACAGGCTTCACCACAGAGAATTGTTCAGTTAATAAGATGAGGGCCCCCGTGAATACCCCATCTACCCACCCCACCTCCGTATTCACCTCCACATCATACACCTTCGCCCACACCGTCGTCACCTCCGCCACTGTTCAATATGGCGAATGCAGTAAAGTTGCTTGTTTTCAAGGGTTCGAGAAATGAGGACGTGGACCAGTTTTGGTTCATCGTGAAGGTCGTATGGGAGGCTCAGGGTATAACAGATGACCAGATGAAGAAAGAAACATTGGTCACTACTTTACAAGAACGCGCACTGACATGGTACGTTAAGTACTGCACTGATAACTCGATGGCTTCATTAGCAAATATTTAGACTGCATTGAATAAGGAATTCAATAGGCCTAAGTTTGAAGCACAATCAATTATGGGATTTAAGGAGATGATGATGAAGCATGGTGAGACACCTTGGGATCTAGATCAGAGATTGAAGTGCACGATCTGTGAAACTAACATGAATCTTAAAGATGGGTAGTACCGCAAATCATTTGTGGCCTCGCTCTTGCCTCATCCGAGGGTTGCTTTATCACAGCAAAATATTGGGACCCAGGTGGAAGCCCTGGAGATTGTGATGAGATTGCATGAGACACCGATGCAAGATGCTAATTTGGGAGTTCAGCAGATTCATGCACAGTTGTAGAACCTTTGCCTAGAGTTTCAAAGTCTGAAGAAGGATAGAGCAATTCGGCCAGAGGTACGCGAAGAAGTTTGGTGCCTGAAATGCAAAACTCAGGGGCATGACAAAGATCACTTCCCAGTCTTTACGAATTATGTTTCGGCAAGAGGCCTAATGCCTTTGAGGCCGCAACTCAAGTAGGGCCAAGTACAGGGCTCGCACTATGGTGTGTTAGAAGTAGAACGAAGACTCTATAGCTATGAGCGCAGAGGCCTAGGGTAGAAGTCCACAACTAAGTGTGCAGACCCCTTTGGCTGAGTGCCCAGGGTAGTAAGAGTATGTAAGAAGATTTGAAGTACTAATAAAGAAGATTACTCTGGAAATATTTGTGTTTGATCTATTTACTTCTGTTATGAATAAATGCGGTTATGTTATGTTGAATAATGGTTTCATGATTTAATGTTGTATCAATGCGCGAACCTATATGTTTTACATTGTTATTTGTACGCAAGTAATAATATATGTTTATGTGAAGAACCTATTAATGCATATAGAAGTTATTACATACCTAAGTTGATCTTGGTAAATACAGAAGTAAGAGTAATTACATAAGCACGTAAGTGGTTGATTACCCTGGTTAGGGTCCATGAACGACAGTCGTAGACCTTCGCGAAGGTCTAGAGTCCGATTAAGAGAAGTATATTGATAAGCCCTAAAAGGCTTATCGATCTGCACGAAGGTAGAGTTAGGGCATAAAACGACATCACTACCATCTTTAGGCGCGGAAACTTGTTTCCAGAATCCCCCGATACTGCTTCGAGTGAGACTTCAATCCATGCTTCGTGGATTGATGCCGAAAGGGCCAGTAGTGTAGGGATTTTTTTGGCTAAATTATCGTTGAAATTGGGTCAGGGCTCACTAAGCCAACAAGAGGAGCATAAGGCTATTATGCACCTTGCGCAAGTGAATGATTTGCAGGAACCATGTTAGACAATGTATGAGGAGGGACTACATAGACTAGCTTATTGCATAATCAGGGGTTGCAAGATGTTTCTTATAAATTAGAGGCTACTAAAAAAAATATGCAGAAGATTATGTGCAACTTTATTGGTTTACCAGTGGTCACAAAGAAGCATTCAATAGATGAGACACTCTAGTTGGAGGAGGAAATTAAAAAAATGTGAGTCACACAGGAAGAGTTAGCACGGAAAGTAGGAACTCTACAGGAAGAATCACTATGGATCACCAATGAAGCCACAAATGTACAACAAAAATTCAAGACTGAAATAGAAGATGGGGAGCAATGGCTTGCTACTACCATGAATTTAAGGTATTTGTCGGGATCATCATGCATGTTGCTTAAATGCGCTCTAAGGTTGATAGTGTGTGTAATTCCCTCTAAGTATTAACGAATATGGCTAAAGAACAAATCCCATCAGTAGAAGGGCTAGTTTTGAGAAGAAGAAAAGTCAAAGTAATGTCAAAATTTTGAGGCAGATTTGGGAATTGTGTAAAAAAAAATAAAAAAAAAAAAAAATACAGATAAGCGACACACAGATATGTCGCGAAGGAGATGTGTACAAAATTGGCGCAGAAAGGAGCAGCATGCGAAGTGAATGGGTGAAATGGTTAAGTTTGGCTGCATCTTCGAACCAGTTTTGATTTGGTCCAAATTAGCAAGTGTAATGTGTGAAAAAATAACACTCATGACTCACTACTTCATTTATAATTTCATCCGCGAATAGAGTAGGGAATGGATCAATTATTGTGAGCTTATTTAATCCTGGAAAGTCAACACATATTCCCAATCTGGTAGGGTCGTGTTGTTTAGGCTGTAGACCACAGGACTTGCCCATTCTTACTTGTTGATAGGGTAGATGATGCCAACAATTATAATCCCTTCTATCTCTTTCTGCACAATGGGTTTATATTTATATGCAAGCTTGTATGGTCTTTTCTTTATAGTTTTAGCTCTTGAATGAGGTCAATTTTCATTTCCCCCATTTCCTTAAAAAGTCCCATGAGATATTTGTAATCACATGAAAATACATCTTGATACACTTTTAATAAGTCAACAAATTTTGTTGTTTGTTTATCCGACCAATAACAGCCTAGTGATGCCATCTTTGGTTGGTCATCATTTGATATATCGACTTATTTTATTTGAATTTCTGCATCCATCTAGTTGGGGGCCTTTGACTCATTGAGTTTTCAGTCTCTGAATTTTACCTCCTGATATTCGGATGGAAAGTCTAATTGATCAGGCTTCTTGCTTTCTTGTTTTTCCAATTTAAATATTGATTTAATTTTTCTAAGGTTTTTGAGATGTTCTTTTTTCCAACAAAAAAATTCTCCAGGAGTATGGGTACTTCAAGCGAATACCAAACTTGTCATTTGATAAGCATGACACATGATTGCATAGGGGAGTTGACGAGAAGTCGACTGTTGCTTCTTCTTTACAACAATTGGAGAAATCTTCCTTAAAAAATTCTTTGATATGTTGAGTTGTTTCAACCAATTCATGCTCTCTTGGTCAAAATTCAAAATCCATTATAAATTTGTTTTTAAATTTTTTCCATTGTAATGATTAATTGCAAGTTTCCTCCAATTTATACCATTTATTGGGAATATCAACCAGATTTTTGGAAAACATATGAGGCCATACTCTTCCATCCCTATATCTGATGCTTCGTCATTATGACTCATAGTTTTGTATATGAAGAACAAGGTCTTGTCCATGCTTGAGTACTGGGATATTTGCTTACACTGATAATTTACACCCTCCAAACCTTTAAATAAAATATGTTGTTGTTGTTGTTGTCCAGATATGGAGTCTGTTAAAGTGTGTATCCCACCATCAAGTTTCTTGACCAGTGACATTCTGCACGAGACTCTACATTCACCCTTGATCTATAATATATTTCGTCACTTGCTCAACATGATTCACAAGAGAATCCCGTTCCTTAAATCTAAGTGGAATACTTGAGCCTTGATTTAAATCAAATAGTAGCAATGATGGAGTTTCTTTTATTTTCCTTTCTTGGATTATAAGCACAAATTTTATGGAAAAACATGGGAAATTTTTCTTTATCGACATTGCTTCAATTGTCCAACACTCTTTTTATTTACATTCATAGTTCTCGATTTGCCATTTATATAACTCAGTGTCAAATTTTTGTCCAATAGAAAGTGGGGAGCTTGTTAAAATCTCTCCAAATGCATTGTGCTCCACATTATCTTTATCTTCATTTAGAACTTGATATTGTCTCCTTGTTTTTGAATTTTCTTCCCATGGTTCAACACGGGGGCCTCCTTAGCGAGGGTCGGGAGGTACTATTATTACTCTTTAGTTTGATTCTATCTTTTTTCTAAAGATGTAGTGGCCTTCATCCTTATACCTCAATATCTTTCAACTGAAGCTGGATAAGTCAATATTCCATCAACTAAGTGGATGACCTCGAAGTCGATAAAGGTTGGAATTCCCATAATATATGTTTTGACTTGTCGCATCGCTCCAATTGGCTTAATGAACCTCTGCTCTACTAGTTTAAGATAGTTAGTCATCATGTGAAGCGATGGTCCTCCTAAATTACTCCATGTTTCTCGGGGAAGTATATTTACTTGCAATCCAAAATCAACCATTACTTTTTTCACCATATATCTATTTATTTCCAAATCAACCTGAGGGTTTTGATTGTCTACATGTTTACCTTGCGATAGATGGCGCGAGTTTTCATACTTATTTCTTCCTTCATTGCTGTAATTTAATATATTTAAGAGTACAACAAGATGACCAATTGATTGCTCTTCCTTCAATAATTCTAGAAGTTCTTCGACTATAATATCCTTTGTCAGTTTCTGCATGTCGGCTTCATTACTAAAAGAATTGGTTGATTTTTCCATATTGTCACTCTGGATTTGAATATTTGGATATTTAGCAGTACTTTTACTAGTTTGGAGGACTTGTTGATTCATAGAAGTATTCTCTTGACCTGCACCAAACCCAGTAATGACACAAAGGTTTTTTGGATTTAAAATCTCCTGCTTTGGGAAAAACTGTAAAATATTGGCAACTCTTTTATTTAATACATTTTCAAGAATTGCAATCCTACAAAGAGTGATCACCCAGACCACATATATTGCAAAAAAATAAGTCAGTATTATCTTTCAATGAGTAGTTAGGCATCGTGTGGCCCTCTTGTCAAATGTGAAACAATATAATCTTCCTTGACCTCGACCTTGTCCATGGCCTCGACCATTGTATCCTCCATGTCAACCACCATATCCTCCTCCACTGTTTCCTCTTCCTTTTTGCGTAGGTGGCTCAATATGTTGATCCAAATCCTGAGTATAATAAACATCATGATAATTGGGCTTGTTCTTTGCATTTTACTGATAGCTTGTGTTGAATGGCTATTATCTTCACATATGGCACACCATTTTGGTTTAGTATTACATAAGTTATATTGAAATTCTTTAGTGTTGTGGTTCAACACAATTTGATATATATCACAGTATATATTTGATTAAACTCGTGAAACGTCCTAATCAAAATAGTCAGCAAGTTTCTAGTTGTCTTTGGTATTGCCAATAGAGAGCTTTGTAATTGTTAATTTTTTTCTTCTAGTTTATTAGCAGTCATTGAGGTGTTTGACTACCCTTTCTCATTTATTTTGATGTGTTGAGCCATTTTAAGGGCTTCTTTGCATGTTTGTACTTCATGCATCCTCAATGGTCCTCAGACTTTTTGTAAGAGGATGACAACATACCATTGGATTAGTAATGCTACATCAATACTATATGGGATTTGACATAACTAATATTTAAATCGTTTGTCATATTCCCTTATTGTCACATTTGGTTGCCATTTAATTTCTTTCAATTTTTGAGTTGTGAGATGCTTGACATATTGTGCTTTAAAAAAGGAAAATAAACTTGTTTTGATGTCATTTTTACTTTTCGTTTGGCTTTCTATAGTATTCATGAACCAAGTAAGTGCTCGCTTTTGAAGAGAAGCTGAAAACTATGCCATTTGTTTGTCTTCGTCAATAATGTCATTGGAAACCCCAAAATTTTTCATACACAAACCAATGTTTCTTTGGATATTCATATCCTTCATAAATGGGGATATGATTCAACCCTATTTTTTCTTGCGGAGGTGCATTTTTTACTGTTACCTTCTGACTGATTGATTGTTCGATCTTATCAACTTCAATTATTGGCTAGTGCATTGGACATTTGTCGGCTTCAAATTCTACATAACTTATAATATTATGTCGGTTTGAAAACCTTTGTCTATATATTCAATGAATCGACTTGTTCTGATTCATGACTTTTTGATGTTCGGGCTTGTATCTTCCTATTCTTCGGTAGATAATAATTGTGGCAAGGGGGGTATGTTTGTGAGATGTCAAATGTGGATAAGTATGTCTTAATTTGTTGATTAAAAATCCAAGTTTTGTTTACAACAGGAATTTTAATTTCTAGACAATCACTTAAATTACCTTGTTAATCTCTTATATATCAAACTATGGGTGATTTTGAAGTAATATGAAGTCATTTTTGGAGTAATTCTCTAATAGTGAGACTTGATGTTCATGCAAACGATGAACACTACAATGTTAATCCAATTTCGTTGACTTCCATATCATCTACATGCCTTCGAGGGCTTACTTGTAGGCTATTATTTTGTGTCGAAGTTGGTGGTGTTATGCCTCTTAACTCATGATGTTGGGCATCCGAGGAGTCTAATACACCTTTGCTCTCACGCTCCTAAACTTGAATTTTCCTTCTACAGCATTCTTCTCTTATTTCTTCTTGTTTATTTTGTCTCTTGTCCCTTGCTAACTTTTAAATATTGATAGATTTTTATATATTTGAAACCCGTCTAAAGTATTTCATCTATCGTCTTCATCTTGTCGTTTCTTTGCAGTCGACCGCTTTCCTCCCATTTTTTAATTTACTTTATACTTCTCCTTTTTTCTTTTCCTTTTCTCTTATTTATTTTTCACGAATCATTAACCACCATGCCAAGCTTACTTACTCTTGGTTGATGAGGGTAAGATCAACATCCGTTTTTTATTACTTAAGAAATAGTCCAACTCTTCTTTTGTATTTTCATAGTGAGCTCCAAGAAATTTCTCCCATTTGATCCATCTCCAACGACAGTCGGAATTTAATGGTTCCTGAAGGGGTGGTCGATATTAAATTATGTGTCCAACCCCTCTGTCTAGGAGAAAATTATGTAACAAAGTAGGTATGGTATAGAAGAAACTCTTGTGAAAGTCGTCAAAAAATTGTGCTTTGATTCATTCAATATAAGTCTTTCCTTTTATTGCTTACTCACAAAATGCATCCAAGATCTTTTCGACCCACTCATGTAGGTTTGTTCAGCAGTCGTTTGTTAATGTCAATATCAGTCGATTTTCATTTTCTATCTGTCATAATACTGATCTGGTCAAGGAATTTCTGTATCTCAGTTGGAGCTACTTCGATGAATTTTTCATGTGATTTTATAAAGAAATGTGCCATGATCTCTACAATCGACAATTTATTTCGCCTTGCATAGTTCTTTAGGTAATTGTTAATTCTTTTATTTTGTTTTTTTGTTTTTTTCACTGCTCTTCTATCTCTTCTATGGTTAACATTTATTTTTGCATGTTATAAGTACTCGAGTCCAATACTACTAACCAATACATTGAAGTGCATATATATATATATATATAACATGAACCTACATAATTATATGCAACGCAAGAAATATAAAAGAGACACAAAGTAGCAGAGAACCAACAAAGAAATGCTTTATATTATATCCTCCTAATGAGAAAATTGAACCAATACATTGAAGTGAATATATATATATATATATATATATATATATATATATATATATATAATATATATATATATATATATCAAGACAATTATTGCTAACTCTCAGAACTGACTTTGCCTAACTGAATCAGATAGTCGACTCAACCAGATTATTGACTAACTTTACAATATATCCTTTCATGTTGACTCGAATGGCCTATTTGACTAAGTTGATTGGCCCCTCCAAGACCATGGTAATTATTTTCCTTGGTATTGTCCATGGTATCAAAACCTAGGTAACTATGTATAAATAGGTGATTGTCAAAGGGGTTCAAGTTGGTTGGTTGGTTGGTTTGTGATTGATTATGTACTAATTCTTTATTGTTGTTGTAATATTATGAGATTTAGGCTGGTGAGCCAAAGTGAAATATTGTTGTAATGCTAAAGTGTTGTGCCAAGTGCCCTTTGGATGATTAATGAAAGATAGTCGAAGCTTAGTTTGTTCGCATTTCTTATGTTATGTGAGATGATCAATTATTTATGAATTACCTTTCTTTATAGTGGTTGTAATGCATGGTTGAGTCTATTATAGCATTCAACTAATTAAGACACCCCCTTTTAAAATATTTATTTTCGTTTGTCAAATTTCAATGTTTGTTATGTATATTCACACATCAGGTTAACGCATGAATAATGAGTAGGATGTTGATGAATGGTTGCACTTGCTTGATTCTTATTCCCTTCATAACTGCAGAAGCCTTGTCCTTGGAGTCCCCCTCAATGCCTCAGGTGAGGCTTCACCTGTCTCGTAGGTGATGTTGAAGGGACCAGTATCCTATGGGGATTTGTTGGCTGCACTTTGCGCATAACTCAAGTTGAACTATAAATAGCACCAACAATCCATTTTTCTCATCCACTGGGACATACATATGTCTGTCCCCCAACAATAAATTCTCTGTCCCATGGAAACCCATCTATGTTTCTCGAGACATAAAGGTTTATGTTCATTGACAAGAAAATTTGCTTGGTGTTGTAACCACCTCCTCCCACATTTAACCACTTTCACTGGTTTGTCTGGGGTAAACATGAGTTGAGGGTCACTATGATAAGACTCAACCTCCTATATTACCTTAAGGAAATGGAGTCGACAACTTAAGACCTTACTAACTTCCCCCGGGTGTTATGAGACCTCCAGGAGCTACCCAACCCCTCCAAGTGTCCAACCCCTGAGTTAATTCTCTTTTTTACTAACCTGGGATCTCAAGCGATCCCTTGAAAAGGCCTCTAGTCTCTCCCATAGGCTTGCTTCCCAATGACTATGGAATTTTCCATTTAGTTTTGTGCCAGCGACCCTGAATTCTGAGCCACTTTTTTAGGGTTAAGACTTAGGCCTCTGCCCAGAGCTCATTGAAACTTCTAGAAATGATGAATAACATATAAACAAATATTTTAAACCAATAACTTGAACAAGGACTTGACCTGACCCCTCCCAACCAAGATAGTCATTATGTCAAACACATGGTTAACATTCAACCTACAAGTCATGAATGCATAACTGGACATAGGGATCTGAAACTTATCTAAGGTTTAAACAGAAGTACCAATGCCTTCTCACAATAGTTGTCATAAAACCAATTATGTCATGCATTCATTAACCAAACATTCCTTAATTAAAATGTGATAAGATCCATACTTAGATATGTCATATAACCATGCTTATAACCAACATATAACTAGGTAGATAACAATGATATAACAACCATTAAAGCCACATAATATAGGTACAGTTACTCATCAAGACAATATAAACTTAGCTCTTATTAACCATATGCAAAATCCAACCAAGTCAGAGAATTCCACATACCACCCGACCACAGATTGCGCTGAACCAAATCTTTCTTTCATCAAATCACCTCCATGCCATATTCCAAGCATGAATGTGGGATCTCATGGGATAAACCAATCCATAAACAACCAAGGGATTCTATATGTTAAACCACCTCCACCCTCACCCTATCGTGATCTCACCTAAACCATTCTTCAGATCACAAAACCAAACTAAGCTTGGATGCCTCATAATTCCTTCACCATCCCTTGAGGGATTTTCATGTATCCACCCACCTATTCAGGGCTTCCAAGAAAAAACCGTCTCCACCCCCAACCCTTGGGATTTTCTTGAGACCACCTCATTCGGATACAAAACCTTCCAGCAATCCAAAGCTCAACCAATAATGAATTCCATCACACCATGGATACCGAGAAATTCCAACGCAAGGTTTAAACCACTATCGAAACCCAACAAAACCCATGCCAATGACAAAAAATGAACCAAATACACTCATGCATATAACATGCATGCCAAAGCCAATTAGGAAATCATACATGCAACAAGTTACTTGCAAGTATTCCTGTCGAAGCTGCTTGAAAAACCTTTCCTTGCTTGATACTTACTTTCCTTTGCTTTGCTTATCCTTCCTTTGCTTCCCTTGCTTTCCTTGTCCTTCCTTTGATTGCTTGCTTTCCTTCTCCTATCGGTGCTCTTCTTCTCTCTAAGACTAATTCCAAAACTCAACTGACAAAAGGTTATGAATTGATCCTCATAAGAATTTTTATTATTGAGGCCTCCATTTTCTTCAGTTTCCTCTATTTTCCTTCAATTTCCTCCTCACATGCAACATGTGACTTTTCACCTCCCTTTTCTCCTATTTTCCTTTATTTTCATAAATAAATGCCAATAATGCCTTTTTTCCTTTTCAAATATTTTTCCATTGCCTTTTCTAATTTCCCTTAGCCATAATAAACAACAAGTGATGCCTACTAGGATACTTTACCCAACATTCACCTTGGAATACGTGTCCCATGACCTTGGTCTTATTTTGCCTTATTAACCTTTATTACATGAACTTTTAACCTGTGGATGTTATAGGTGCACCTCGTGCCTTCCGTAAATAACACTATCTACCCACACTCAAGAGAAATCTCTTCCATAGCTTCACTTTACGACAACGACAAAGAATTCGGTAGTTGGTGATGTTTGTTTTCCTGTCCTATGCCTTTGATTAGCTCTTCACTTTGTAATTTATAGTTTTTTTTTTATACATCATTAAGCTCATTCTAACAGAGCACAAGCTTGTCACCCTGTGACATCCATACTTGTAACATAAGGATTATAGGGACTAGCCCCAAGCTTCCTTGGAGCCCAATATTACTCAAAATACTGACCCTTACATAAATGTGTCCCTCATTTCCATACCAATGCTCAACCATCACCATGGACGTAATCCAATCCAATTAGAGCTTATAAACATGACCTTTACTAGGAACTAGACAAGCGAAACAGTGGTCAACACTTCTTTGCATGTTAGGCACAAAAACAACACACCACACCCCAACTAGGTGCAACACAACACCATCAACCCAATGATAAAAGTATAGTGCAACATAAAAGTAGTCAATAAATGAAAACCAACAAATAACCTTGATTAGGCCAACAATAAGATCCAAACGTTATAAATTATCTTTGTAACCCATAACAATATCAACAATTAAACTATCAAAACATCCATAATTACATCTCATGAAGGACAACCAAGAATAACACCATTCCTATATAGACAGTGTTGATACAACCATTTTATTACCCATAACAACATCATTTCACCTTAATAATGCAGTAGAATATAGGCAAGTACACTTATATGTATAACTTAATGAATGGAAACTGAGGGAGGGGCTTCCACTCTCCACCTAATCATAGGTCAACTTCAATATAATATTTCTTGCATTTAACCACCCCCAAGTTGGATTCAGAGTTCGAGGAGTAAGTGCTCAAGGGAATTAAAATTTATGCCATTCAATAAATCACATAGGAATCGAGAGATTACCCCACCTCCACCCACTTGGTTCGTGATTGTATCCTCCAATGTATTCACCTATTAACCCAAGAATATAGAGCACATTGATGTCCATTTGATATCCTGCAGATATCAAAAGCACAAAGCTTTCCCTCTACAAACCAGAGATCCAAAGCACACCATGTTCCACCTCACAGTTGTTCCAGAAGGAATAGTGTCCCAACTTGTTTTCTTTGTTAAACCATGCTTCATAATGTGATTCTACTCTAGTGTCGATGCTTGTTCCAATGTTCTCCTTTTATTCTGCAATTACTTTTGCAAATCCCTATATTCCTAACTCCACGCACAACACCCACAACACATTATTTGTGTCACTAAACTTTTCCAATATTCATCATGCTTGATCCATGTGTGAGGTCCACTCTCCTTCACTCAAATGACTATCTCCTCCTTTTCTATTAGTTCATCCTTCCCCCACTCACCCCCTCACATCCCTTGTGTGTTGACCACATAGCGCAGCCCACAAGGAAAGACAAAGGAGGTACACACTTGTCCTCCATTCAAGAAGACCATACTCCACCTCCCTGCTAGCCATGCAGACCATTAGAACCTGGTAAAAAAGATGATGGCCATTAAATAAACAAACTTGACTTAACATTCCCAAGCAACTCCTCCTCAAAACTTTGAATCTGCGTCCACTCCTCATAGTTAGTCATTATGTCTACATTTCCACAATATTTACATCAATTACAATTCATAATGATAATTACAAGAGGGATAGCAAAAAGGGTTGTCACAAACCCCACCCCCTTAGAGGATCACTGTCCTCGATGTTGTATACCCGAACATAATTTCAACCATGTTATAGATCAAGCACAAAATTTCACAATTCTCTTTATCGAACACAAAAATCAACAATATTTTATGTTGAATACTATGGTGGTGATGAGATTTAAATACACAACTCTTTACATTTTCTACATTTATATTTACATTTTCTTGACCAACAAACAAAATGGGTATGACAACCTCATCTATTTATCCATCTCCCAAGTGGCTTTGTTTGGTCCAAAATGCTTCCACTGCACCTTAACCTGCTTCATTACTCGATTATGGAGTGCGATCTACCTAAGGTCCAAAATGCATAGTGGCACTGGCAAGAATTCTCCCTTAGATTTCACTTGTATCACAGACCAATCAACAACATAATTAGCATCATGTACATACATTTTAAGTAAAAATATATGGAAAAAATCATAAGCCTTCATTGTGAATGGTAAGGCCAATCTACAGGCCACCGACCCCACTCTTTCTAAAATATGAAATGGCCCACAAAACTGTGGTGCCAACTTGGCACAAGACCCAATCTTTAATTAACTTATCCTCGGTATGATGTGAAGGTAAACATGTTCCCCCACTTGGAATTCCTTGTTCATCCTCTGTTGATTTGCATAGCTCTTCTTCCCATCATGAGCTATCTTTAATTGATGCCTAATACCATTTACTTCCTATTCCATTTCCTTCAACATATCTAGCCCGATATGCACCTTGTTCATTGGATCATACTACTTGATAGGTGTAATGCATTTCCTGCCATAAAGAGCTTCAAAAGGACTCATTCTCAGTGATTCTTGGTACACATTGTTATAGTAAAACTCTACCAAAGGTAGAAATTCTTCCCACCTCTTTGGTTGATGCATGACATACAATCTCCACATGTCTTCTAGCACTTTGTTAACTCTTTCAGTTTGCCCATTTGTCTAAGGATGGTATGTTGTGTTGAAGGCTAACTTTGTCCCAAAACCAGCAAGCAACACCCTCAAAAACTTAGAGGTGAACTTAACATCCCTATCCGAGATGATCTTCCGGGGTACACCATGTAATCTCACTATTTATTTTATAAAAATCTGAGCAATATCACTTGCTTGGTCAGTAGATTTAATAGTTACAAAGTGGTCTACCTTGCTCAACTTGTCTACCACCACCATTATGGCATGATCATGTTGTTGAGTTGTCCTTCGCAACCCAATGATGAAGTCCATTGAAATGACTTCCCACTTCCACTCTGGAATGGGGATTGGTTGTAGCAATGTAGCTGGATGTCTACACTACACCTTCACTTGCTAGCACTCTAAACATTTGGCAATGTACTCGGCCACATCGATTTTCATGTTTGGACAATAGTATATCTTTTTCATAGTTTTTATCATTTTCCAATAAACTAGATGACCAAAATATGGTCTTTTCTGAAATTCATTTGAATGAGCTTCTTCAAGTCACCCATGTAAGGTATATATCACCTACTTTTGAATTTCAATGGTCCATCTTCAATGAGAGAAGTTCTTACTTATTGTTCCTTCTTACTCTTATTACAAGTGTTCTTTTATTTGTTGGTAATGCTCATCTTGTTGTATTTCCTCTTTAATCTTTTCTTGCATGTAAACTTCACAAGAACTTCTAGTTAACACATGAGTTACTTGTGGCCTTCTAATGAGTGCATCAACTACTTTGTTTTCCTTGCCCTTGCCTATCTCGCGTTCAGCTTGAGCTGATCAAATAGATACCTTAGCCCTCCATGACTTGACATTAAGATAAATTTCCTTCCAAGGAGGTAATGCCTCCACATCTTTAGTGCATGGACTATTACTACCAACTCTAAATCATGAGTGACATAGTTTCGCTCATGCTCATTCAACTTTATGGACTCATAACATACCACTTGCCCTTATTGCAATAGTAATCCATTGAGTCCCTCCTTGTAAGCATATGTAATACCACAAAAACTTTCTTTGGATTTATTATCCTAAATATTGGTGCATGTGTGAGCAAACATTTCAATTGCTCAAAACTAGCTTGACATTCTGGCATCCATTGGAATTTAATTCCTTTTTCTTATGGTGCTATGATTTGATGCCCAATCTTTGAGAAATTACGGATGAATACCTGGTAATAACCAACCAAACCCATGAAAGATTTGACCTCTGTCTGTTCTGAGCATTAGGCCACTTCATAATGGATTTAATATTCTATGGATCTATAATGACTCCTTCCTTAGAAACTGTGTCCCAAATACTGAGAGACTGGAAAATTTCAGACTTGTTGAGCTTGGTGTAGAGCTTGTGCTCTCATAGCACTTGGAATATTTTTGCTAAATACTTTTCATGTTCCTCCTTGGATTTTGAACAAAACAAGATTTCATAGACAAAAACGAGCACAAACATGTCGAAATACAAACTTAAAACATTATTCATTAAACATGTGAATGTTACTGGGGAATTTGTGAGCCCAAATGACACCACGTAAATTCACAGTGCCCATACTTGGTTCTAAACATCGTTTTATGAATATCTTCATCCTTGATGTGTACTTGATTGTACCCATATCTCAAATTGATCTTCAAAAAGACCGTAGCTCCTCTCAACTGGTCAAATAGATCATTAATCCATGGAAATGATATATGTTCTTGATTGTGGCTTCATTGAGTTGTCTATAGCCAATACACAACCTCAATGTGACATCTTTTTTCTTGACAACTAATGCAGGTGATCCCTAGGGTGATACATTGGGTCTAATATATCCCTTTTCCAATAGTTCCTTTAAATCACATTTTCAACTCTACCGACTCTAGCATACTCATTCGATATGGAGCTTTGGATATTGGCGCTAATCCCGACAATAGTTCAATTGAGAAGTTGATTTCTCTCCTTAGTGGTAATCTTGGGATCTCTTCAAGAAACACATCACCAAATTTTTTGATTATTGGGTGCTCTTTGACTCTATCCTTGTTGGCCTCTAATTTGTCAGTCACTTGAATAGCAGAAAATTCACACCCCTTCCTATTGCACCTCTTCGGTTGCAGCATAGTTATTTACCTAACTGTTACAGGTTTTCTCTTTCCCTACAATGTCATCCTTTCTCCTTTTTCATTGAGACACTCAAGCAAGTTCTTGTAGCAGATGACCTTGATTTTGTGGGTCGTTTACTAGTCCATCCCAACTATGATGCCATGCGATCCCAACGGTAAAAGGTTTAGATCTACAATTGTGGGCATCTCATCTATAGCGACTAGGCATAAATTCACCACATTCTCAACTCGTTTATTGGTCCTGGCGGCTAGCTCAACCAACCAAGACCTTTCATACTTTTTGATTTGTAATGCACACTTCTCTACAAATTGTGGACTTATGTAACTAAAATTTGAGTCAAGGTCAATCAAAACTAAAAAAAAATTGATTATTGATCGTACCTTCCATTTTGATCACTGAGGCTTGGTGAACAACCTGTCTATTGTTATAATGCTGCATAGATGTGTGGGATACTCCAAGTCGCATCATTTGTTGTCTCTGCTTCCTATGCATTGTAGAATGTTGGGTCATTCTTCTATCGCTGAGGATAGTCTCTCTTCTTATGGTTTTCTCCACAAATCCAACACTTAATAGGTTCCCCTCTGAAACCCTTGATTTCCTCTCCTATATGCCGAGAGAACTAATCTCTACCAGCAGTAGTGGATCTCTACTAAAACTCACCCCTAATGGAAGTGGTAGAATTCACATTCCTTCCTCTAGGTTTATATCTTACAACTTTCTACCCTCTTCCTTTAAAGTTGGACTTGCCTTTTTCCTTCCAATTAGTGTGGAATTCAGTCCCATGCTTTGACTATTTGTAACAATGATTTATCTTTCGAATGACATCCACCAGAGTTTGTGTCTCATCAAACTCTATTTTGTCCCTAAATGCTTATGGAAACCCACTGAGATACCTCTGAATATTTTCTTTTTCATCCTTAAGGTAGGGCACATACCTTAACAATGTGAATAATCTAGTTGTATATTCATCAATTGTTAGTTTCCCTAGCTTGTGCTTGTAAAATTATTTGGCTTGTTGTCATAGTGCCTCTCAGACAGGTACTTCTTCTTGAAATATCTCTCAAATCTCCTTGAATACAACTCTTCTTCTTGAATGTTCTAGACATTCTTCAGGTCTTCCCACCAGATATCAACTTTGCTCTTCAAGCTGAAGGTGGCTACTCTTGCTTTCATATTCTCAGAGTAATCATGCACTTTGGAATATTTCTTCATTCCTAGCAACCATGCTTCTACTTATTTTGTATTCTTCACCTTTCTATCAAATGTAGGAGGATTTTCCTTCTTAAACTCTTCTGGCATCAAACCTTTTCCTCTCCTTTTCTATTAACAATGTGTTTTGGTGGCTACACTAGACAATTGTTTATGACTGTTTGTTCTTCTCCTTGGAGTACTAAGTGGAGTTCCACCTCTTAAGGTGTCTTCACTTATCTGTCTATACCTCTTCCTAGAGCTACTACCTTCTGCACCATCAATCTTCGATTCATGCCTTCTAAGTCTCGAGGGACTTTGCTTACCCTTACTCCTGCCTAGGTAGTTGGCACCCAGATCATGTTGCCTTTATCTTTACATGTCTTACAGGCTCTACAATAAGATAACATTTACTTCTACCTGATTTTGTTGAGCCACAACAAACCTTTCATTGTCAACCTTGTAACTTCTCAGCTCAACTTTTATACTTCTAAGGGTGTTCATCTAGTCAAGAGGGTCTCCCTCCATCCTATTTCTAATTGATTCTTCTTCCTAGTATTGGTTACATTCATCAGGGTTGTGCCACACCATTTTGTTGCTAAACCCCTATTCCCTTATTGTTCTTTGATGTCTTCTTATGTGTTGTTACATACATGTAACTATTAGCCAACCAAATAATAATTAAACACATTTACCCATCACCTTGGCTTAATTGCAATAAGCTCGTGGATATAAGGCTATTTGAAGCACAAATTTTCAAATTAGTACGCTAGTTGGGGACAAAATAACAAATCAACAATGTATCCTACCAATCACTTATCATCCCGTCATTATGGTGTTAACATGTATAGGAATACAACACATAATCTGCAAATGACACACACAGGAAACAAGTGTTGCACATAGTGTTGTCATTGATGACAACAAGTGTCATTGATGTCAAAGGGGATGTTTGAGAGAATAGCAATATCGTTCATGGGTCAAAGGAAGTAGTATGACAGTTGGATATATTATATACCCTCATTAGGTGATGTTAAAGGAAACTAGGTTTTTCTTGAGCCTTTCACAAGGTTGTTATGCCCTAAGGATCCTACAAACAACATGGTTGTGTAGTCATCCTCGAGAGCTTCCCAACGATGTATCCCACTTTCAAAACATCCTCTCAGATGAGAAGTTATGGTGATTTGAAAATAAACACTAGTTGAGGGCCTAAAACTATAGGCCAAAACTACCAAATTTCAGTGTGTTAAACAATGCGCAACTCTTGAGTGGATCCATGGTTCAATGGCTAAGTCCATGATAGATTTCAAAAAAACTTGCATGACCTTTAACGAGACTAAACAACGTGCACCTTTCTCAAATCGAATAGTAGAGATAGGCCAAGATGTAGACTAGTTAACCAAAGCACAATGGCCAATCTAGGGATGACACATGACAATGCTTGATTGGTCAATGATGTGGTCCCCTCTGCACAATCACTTGAGACATGGTAGTGTTTGATTGGATGACATGGTCACTTGCATAGTTAGTAAAAATGACACATGGTGACGGTTAGTTGAATAAAATGGCTTCCTTGCATAGTCAGCAGATGACATCAACACCATGATGTGGTGGCACCAGGAACTACCACTTGGCATACATGTTTGGTGTGTTTTGATTTGTCAAAGGATAAAAAAGGGGTGACACATGGCACACCTCATGGCATGATGATGTTATGTTGATGTCATCATGCGCGTGACCATGGAACCCGAGGTCAGGGTCACATGTCAAGCTAAAGGTAAGGTCATATGGGGTTGAGCATGAATTCTAAAGCAAGGTCATATGGGGTCACAGTTTCTTGCTTGGAGGGCCAAGCCCCAAGATGCATGAGGACATGTTTTAAATGACAAATTATATGTTGGAGTGGTGACCCGAGGTCGAACCTTGATTCTTTGATACCACACCCCACAGATATATATTATAGCGGCTTGATCCCATGCAATCCATCAATCCATAGAAAACATAATGTGAAACATATTTTTGGTTCTATGGCAAGTTTGAAGTGGTAGCATGACTGGTTTGTTGTGAGCTCGAGCTCTTGGGCAAATGTCCTATAACAATTTTTTTATGGTTTTGTGGCGAGTTTAATGTGGTAGCATGATTGACCTGAGGTTGAATCCTTAGGCAAGTGTTCTATAACAAAGATTTTGTGATTTTGTGGCAAGTCTAACGTGGTAGCATGATTGGTCTAATTGTGAGGTCGAGCCCTTGGGTGAGCATTCTGTAACACAATTTTGTGTGGCTTCCGTGGCAAGTTTGATGTGGTGGCATGATTGATTTGTGGTCGAGCTCTCGAGAAAGTGTTCTATAACATAGTTTTGTGTAGTCTCCATGGCAAGTTTGATGTGGTAACACGATTGATTGAGTTCTCAAGTGAGTGTTTTATAACACAATTTTGTGTGGCCCCTATGGCAAGTTTGATCTGGTAGCACAATTGGTTGAGCACTAAGGAAAAAAATTGTAACATAATTTTTTTGTGGCCTCCATGCCAAGTTTGATGTGGTGCCATGATTGGTTGATCTCTCGAGTGAGCATTTTATAACATAGTTAGTGTGGTTCCAGGGCAAGTTCAATGTGGTAACATGATTGGTTAAGCTCTTGGGGCATTCTATAACATAATATGTGTGGGTCTGTGGTAAGTTTGATGTGGTAACATAATTGTTTGAGCTCTTGGGTGAGCATTTTATAACACAGTCTGTGTGGTTTCATGGCAAGTTTAATGTGGTGGCACGATTGGTCGAGTCCTCGAGTGAGCATTTTGTAACATAGTTTTTTTGTGTAGTTTCATGGCTCGAAGTATGGTTATATGACAATGCCTCGCCCTTAGACCTGACGCAGTAAACAGGTCAGTGAGTTGTGGTGTGGTTTGTACAATGTAGGTCATTGGTTCGAGTTCATGTAGACTCAAGTATATTTTTTTTATTGAAGAGTTTTTGGCATGTCGATTCTATCCAATTTTCCAAACTGTTAAAATTTTATGGTGGTCATAAATTTCCCTTTTGTACAATGCACCCATATTTGTCTATTTTGTAGAAGACGTAATTTTTGTATGTTTTTTATATAGTTTCAAATGGTTTTATGTTGAGGTTTCTAGTGGCATTTTAAGCACAATTTGAATTACAGAAGAAGGATGATTAGGGTTCAAAGGTGAACAATACTATAGGCATGAAGAATCTAGATGATGTCTTTTTTATGATTGGAATATCTGTTATATGTTTTGGGAGCTTATGAGCATGTTATAATTGATGTTGAGTGTTTGTCAATTTAATTGTCTTAAATTGTTACATAAATTATCGACTGGAGTTGGTAAACATGTGAAGTGCAAGTGCACTATATATGCTATAAGTCCTTTTTATTAAATCATATTATCAATGTGCATGATTGAGTTAATGAAAATTACTTCTAAGGATGTTTTTCATTCCTATCTTACTCTTTAAAGAAAATGGATTTAACACATTAAATATTCCTACTCCTTTCTAATGAAATAAAAAAATGCTCTTCACACTTGCAAAATGAAACTTAAAGCAAACTCACACTATCTCATTAGGAAAACTTAACTGATCTATTGCAACACAAATTTAATCTAAACACATAATTATTCATCTAGCATTCTAATAATCCTTTGCATAAAAACCAAAAATGAAATCAATTTCTACTCAAAATGAAAACCACACATTTACTCATTATTAATCACTCATGCTTTGAAATGAAAACCATAAAGAAATCACACATGCTTTGAAATGAAAATCATAAAGAAATCACATATGCTTTGAAATGAAACACTGTAAAATGAAACTATAAAGAAATTACTCAAGCTCTAAAATGAAACACTCTGAAATTTTTACGGATTTTTCCAGTGAAAAAAAAAAAAAATAAAAAAAAAAAAAAAAAAAAAATAAAAAATAAATAAATAAATAAATTTAAGGAAATCTATGGAAAGCGATTACACTACCATTAGAATCATTATAAATCAACTTGAAAAAGGAATTATTATTGAAATCTTGCTATCACTATCTAATTGAAATCAAGACTATAGAACAATTCTAAAACATGTAAATAATTGTAATAAACTATAGCGAAAAGATATGAAAATGCAAAACCTTCACTGTTTGCAGGGGCCCTCCACAAACACGTGGTCATAGAACTTTAATCGAATAGTCAGCTACGCATCAAAACTTCAAAGGACTTCTTAATTAACAGAGTAAAAACAAAGTCTTTAAAACATTACTGTCGCATACATAATTAACCTCTTGTTCATGTTTGTTGCCGGTATTTATAAAATCCCGTGTCAATAATTGTTCGAGGCTTTTACCCCTATCTTAGCTAACAGAGTTCTAAATTAAGCTTCTAACAACTATTGAGATATCGTTGCTCGTGATTTGTTATTTGGCAAAGCAAATCATGAAGCGTAGGAATTTCGGACTCTCGCTCGCCTGTTCAACAACCAAGTTGACTAACCCTTTGACCACACAATTGAACAATCCTTTTGATGATCTGGTTCAGATGAATAGGAGGAAATTGTTAAAAGGATCAATCTCCACTTGTCCATATCTTTCTCTTCTTAGCGGGAACCTCTAATCTTAGTAAACCATGGAATAGGCTACAAAAACATTGATTAGCTGCATAATCGTGGAAATTCGGCAACTAATACAAATATTAACTTAATAATAAGGGACAATAGGAAATATGAAAGATAAGACAATTAAATACCTTACCATGTCAAAAACCTTGTAGTTTGATGACTATTGAGTTGATGATGATGGTCAAGGAAAGGAAAAATAGGTAAGGGAGAGTGTCAAAATGAAGCAATCATGAGGCTCAACATTGAGTATATGGCATAAACAAGTTATTGGATGAGTTTTATGTGACAAAATTGATGAGAAAGTTGGAACAAAGTTTATACAGGGTATGACACAATGTTGGCAACAGTATGATAACGTCAATTTATTTAATTTGAAGATTTACATTAGTTAAAGAGCAGGTGGATCCAATCTGAAAGATTTTGAAAAGAGGTCCATAAGGAGTTGAAGAAGGAGGTGGGTGCCTCCACTGAGGTCAGTGCCTCGATCGGGTTAGAGCCTAGAGCAAGTTGAAGTTTACTCATCACTGAGGTTGGTGCCTCAATTAGGTTGGAGCCTAAAGCAAGTCAAAGCTTGCTCATCACTGATGTTTATTCCTCAATTAGGTTGGAGCTTAGAGCAAGTCAAAGCTTGCTCATCGTTGAGGTTGGAACCTCAATAAGGTTGTAGCCTACAGTGAGTTATTTCTTGCACATTTTCAAGGTTGGTCCCTCAATTAGGTTGTAGCCTACCATAAGTAGCAACTTTCATATCTTGGGGGTAGGAGCCTCTAATAGGTAAATTCCTACAAATTTATGTAATGTATTAAAGAATTATATGAAGAAGAATTTGTGGTTTTCTCCTGTACAGGTTTCCACATAAAAGCTTGTGCCTCCTTGTGTTGATGTGATGGATTCTTGATGTGTTATTGATATGGTTTCTTGATGCACTGCTCTATTCATTGATATGTTTCTTATTTGTTATGATTAATTTCTACATGATTATTTATTGACAAAAGTTGCGAAATGGTAAAATTGTTGCCACATTGATTCACACCCCTCTTAGTGTGATCTTTGGTCCAACAACAAGCGTCCTCTAAGGACTACACTCTGTAAAATAGCTCCAAATCTAATCATTTGTGAGCCCATCTAGTTCTAATGTTAAACCATGCTCTAATATCACTTTGTAATGCTCCCTCCCACCCCCTTGGACTTTCCCAATACTAGTGGGAGGTGTTAGCTTAATCTAACCCGACCTCCACAATTTCCTCATGGAAATGTGGTTACAAAATTTCCTTCCTTCCCAAAGTTGGTGGAATCAACTTTGGACAACACCATCACATTCAACTCATCAAAAGCTTTCCATCGATATAAATTTTACCTCCATCCGACTCTTGGATCAGAAGATAAGGTCATTTGAAGTTGACCCTCTTAACCCCTCGCCGCATTAGCAAGACACCTCCCACATGGTACACACGTAGCACTTCCACCTCAGGGGAGGTCCACCATGACACTACCACAATGTATGACATCGTGCCATTGTTCCACACCCAACTGTTAAGATTCTTCAATTGTTGACCTTTCACGGTGCAACATGTATTTCCACGTCAAGTGACGAGGACGATTCTTCATCATACGACTTCCGTTAGTTGTGCCCCGCCTACGAAACACACTGCAAATCTCTTTGGGAACTCACACTTTGCTATGACATGGATATAAGCCATGTTGACTTCCCCATCAACACCACATAGCTTCCCTACGTTAAGTGGCACCAACAACTACTTCCATGTGTCACCTTGCCACGTATCACACTCTCATCCAAAAACCTTAAGTGGCATCCACATAGTCTCACTAGCATGTGTGGCATCCTACCACCCCAGCCTAGTCGAGGGTCCCACCAGGTCTTCGCCCTTTATATAATTCAACGATTTCTCGTTATAAGGTTATGTGGTTAATTAGCAACCCTTTGCATAAATAAATGCATCTTCTTATGTTCCTAAACATAGTGTCTCCATTCCTCGAGATGTCCCTTTTTCCTATCCCCTGGGACATACATATGTCTATCCCCCAAAACAACCTCCCCATCCCACGAAGACCTATCTCCATTTTTTGGGACACAAAGGTTTCCGTTCATTTACGAGAACAATTTCTTAGTGCGCCCGCACCTCCCATCAATAACGTTATCCACCCACACTCGAGAGAAACTTTTGCCACACCTCCGTGACACGAAAAAGAATTTGGTGGAAGGTGATGTGTATTTTCCCGTACTGTGCCTTCTATTAACTCCAATCCTTGTAACTTATATATTTTTTTCTTTATACATTGTTAATCTTGTTTAGCTAGAACACAAGCCTATCATCTCGTGACACACATGCTTATAACATAGGGATTATAGGGACTAGCCACATGCTTCCTTGGAGCCCAATGTTACTCAAAATATTGACCCTTACAAAAATGGGTCCCTCGTTTCCATACCAACGCTCAACCATCGCCATGGACGTAATCTAGTCCAATTAGAGCTTATAAACATGCCCTTTACCAAGCACTGGACAAGCCAAATAGTGGCTAACACTGCTCTACATGTTAAGCACAACAACAATGCACCACACCCTAATTGGGTTGAACACAATGACATCAACTCGATGATAAACATACAATGAAACATAAAAGTAGTCAACAGATGCAAACCAACAAATAACCTTGTCTAGGCCAAAGGTAATATCCACCCATTATAAATTAACTTTTTAACCCATAGCAGTATCAACATCAAACCATGAGAACATCCACAATTACATCTCATTAAAGACAACCAAGAATAACACAATTCCTACATAGATAAGGTCGATACAACCATTGTTATTACCCATACCAACATCATTCCACACTCATAATGCAATAGAATACAAGTGAGTACACTTATCTATATAGTTTAATGACTTATAATTGAGGGACAGACTTCTACTCTCCACCCAACCATAGGCCAACTACACTGGAATCTTTCTTGTAGATGACCAACCTTGGTCCATATTCAAAGTTCGAGGAGTAAGTGCTCAAGGGGATTAAAATTCATGCTAAACAATAGGTCACAAAGGAATCCAAGGACTACCCCGCCTCCACCCACTTAGTTCAAGATTGTATCCTTCATTGTCTCCACCTGTTCACCTAGGAATTTGAAGCACACTCATGTCCATTTGTTAATCTCACAAATACCAAAAACACAAAGAGCTTTCCCTTTGCAAACTAGAGATCTAGAGCACACCATGTTCCACCTCACAGGGTTCTACAAGAACAATGTCCCCACCTGTTTTCTTTCTTTAACCACTCTTCCCAACGTGCCCCTGCTCCAACGCTAACACTTGCTCCAACATTGTCATTCTATTTCACAAGTTCACTTGCCAACCCCTATATGCCTAACCCAACATACAACACCCATAACACACTACGCTTGTCTATGAACTTTTCCAATATTCACCATGCTTGATCCCTACATGCAGTTCACTCTCCTTCACTCGAATGAACGTCTCCTCCTTTTCCATTAGCTTCTCCTTTCCCCCCCATCAACCCCCTCCTAGCCCTTGCGTGTTGACAACATAACACAACCCACGAGAAAATACAAAGGGGGTATGGGCTTGTCCTCCATTTAGGAATTCCATACTTCACTTTCCTTCCTACCATGCGAGCCTTAAAACCCGATTAGAAAGCTGGTGGCCATTAAATGAACAACCTTGACTTAACCAATTCCTAAGCCATGGCTCCTCAAAACTCTGAATCTATGTTCAATTTTCACAACTAGTCATTGTGTTTACATTTCCACAATATTTACATGAACTACAATTCATAATGATAATTAAAAGAGGGATAGCAAAAAGATTTGTCACAAGTTCCTTCTTCCCCTGGTAGGACCAATGTCAGGAAGCCAATTATAAACTTCCTCCATAATTTCTGAATCTGAGTAGGCATAGTGGTCATGAATGACATAATTCTCTAGCTAATGAATCTCCTCCAAAATGCTAGGAGAGGTCGCAAAATGGTAAATGGAAACTGCTTCTTAGGCCTGGGTCTAGGCATTCGACCAACCTTGCTGGCCATGTCTACCAACCCCTTTATGGCTACACATCCCATTGAGGAGAAAATAGAGTTTAACCCAACGTAAGACCAAGTCCACAACCGCCTCCCACACCAATGAAATCTACCACTAAGAGCTTACCAAACTATGAACCAACAGTAGAACAAATACAAAGAACACCAAACCACCTTGCACTAACAAACATCCAGGTTAATATTAACTCCTAGAAGCCCTGCCTGAATGTCAAATGACCAGATATTCCCAAAATGAAAAATGCATGGGAAAGTTGACTGAACGAGTAGATTACCAGGGGAATAACGTAAAAGAACTCCAACAGGAGGAAGACCAAACCAGAAAAGGAAAACGTCACCTATTTCACTAGAGTCCCTAAGACCTCAAGAATCAATACACAGTTTTACACCAAGAGAAAATCACGAGGGTACCCAACATAGAACCAACACCAAACATATAACAAAAAAAAAAAATCATCGAGCAGGGGGGAAGCTATTACCTAGAAAACATTGCCCACGACTACCAGGGCCACAAGAACCTTGACCTTCAAAATTGAGTGATGGCACCAACAACCTCCACTAACCAGTGTTGTTGACCCCTCGATGTCTTGATTCGTTGAGCTAAGATTGCTTCAAGATCAGGTACAACACTGCCACCCACACCCCCAATCAAATAACTTACTTTTGTTGGAAATAATACTGATAGGGGGGGGGTGGTGAATCAGTATTAGCAAATCAATAACTTTTCTTTTCATACTCAAAATTATATACGCTACTTCAGTTAAGGGAACCCGCGTGTATACGCAACTGTGTCTAATGCAACTAGCATATATCCAGTAAACTTATGATTCGGTTAATCCAATAAATGTTGATCTTTAGTTAGTGCATAGAACTTCATTAACCATATGAACAATAAACAGTTGCAGTAAAATAGAATAGATCGTCACACACAAAAAGCACACATGAACACCATTATGTAAGGTGGAAACCCAATGTGGGTGAAAACCACCTGCTACAATTCGTCTCTATATTCCTTTAATAAGAACCTTCTTTTTACAATATTTCTGTACTGGAGTAGTCTTAGACCAGTACGCAGGCTTCTACCTACAGAAGGCTACAACCTTCTTTCGTTCTCCAGCTTCTCCTGAAAGGGAGCTACAACCCCCTTAGCTCTTGTACTAGCTAATGTACTAGTACGTAGGTGCCAACCTACAGAAGGCTACAACCTTCTCTTTCTTCCTCCAAGTACCACGTTTCATAAATTTTCAGACTGGATATTCATGGAACTCAACATCATAATTTGAAGGGCACGTTTCATCCAATTTTCATATTGGACCCATTAATATCATTGAAGCACAACCACTTGTATCATCAATCTATGAATCACCCAATACTGAACCACTGAACCCTGTCAACAAAATGCAGTCACTAGAACACAGAGCAGAACACATAACTCTGCAGCAATGTCTAGATCCAACTGTACCATCAAATCATGCATCAGAGTGCATACACTACTTGGAAGAGCCGAACCAACGTATATATGCAACTTCACAAAAGCGAACCAGCACATATGCCATCAAATACTTACTTATAACTTCGCTGCACTTCCTGACTTCAGACATACTAGATCATTACATATACAAGGATAATACATGTGTTAGCAACCAAATCTAATCCATCAGATCACATAAAGATAATTCATTATGATTAGATCTCATCCATCAACCCTAAAGCTAAACACAATCAACCAATCTGAATATGCAGAATACTGACACCAGTAAACAGTCACCAGAACTCAAAACTTTGCATTAACAACTAGAACCACCTGTAACTTCAAACATCATAGTTTATATGGTATACGCTATTTAGACATATCTAACCTGCGTATGTACGCGCTTTTATCATAGTCAACCAGCGTATACATCTGTAAAGATTCATTCATGATTTGCAGCTATCCAAACTTGAGTTATACCCAGATCATAATATTTACAGAACATTACATGCGTCAGTATACAGATCTAGAACAACGATGATCAAACCTTATAGAGGTGATTCATTCCAAGCCATTAGATCCTGATCTATCCTTAGATCTTGTTCTCCATCTACCGCTGAGATTCCTCCTTGGCTCAGATCAAGCAAAGCATCATGAAACCACAACCTGCATACTGGATCTTATACTTCATCAAATATTCAAGACTTTCTCAGTGCATTTTCCTAATGATCTTCTCCTCCTTTTAAAGTCTAAGGCCTTACTCAAATACCATGGTCCAAAACCACTTAGAACCAATACCTTGGACCAAATACATGGGGCCAATACGTCTGACAAGATACCTTGGACCAATACCATGGATCACAATACCATGGTCCAAATACCACGGACCAAAACCAAATGTACGCGCCTTTCCTTGCATGAAAGTGCGTGTATACATATACGCACCTTTTGGTCAGCTAACCCGCGTGTATACGTGGCTTTATCAAGGGGAACCTGCGTATATCTCTTTTTCTTTATTCTGTGAGACTGAACTGTGATCTGTTATCTTAGTAAGTTGCCATCAAGGACAACACCTGTACCATGATGCCAACAATATCCCCCTTTGGACTTGATGGCAAAGCTAACTTGCCATACTGAGAACTGTCATCTTATTGAGTTGTCATTGTACATTACATCTGAACTGGTTCCTGCCATGCATCCCATGTATTCTGTCACATCTAATCTCTCTTCTGTAGATTCATCTAGTTATATTTAAGTGAGATGTTCTGCTACAAGTGGGTTGCCATCACGTACAACACATGCATCATAATGCCAACAATCTCCCCCTTTGGAGTTGATGGCAACAACCATACCAAGTCACTCTCCCCCTTTAACATCAAGGGCAAAGGGTGGACCAAGATATTCTCTTCCTATACATTCCGTTGTCTATACCCCCTTTGAGTACTTGTTGAAATCTCTGATTGAGCTCCCCCTTTGTATATGCCAAGATGTACCAATCCATCCATGCTCTCTCTGAGTACATGCTGAAATCCCTACTCTGCTGAAGTGTGTTATTCATGCTCCCCCTGACTGTGAGCAAGGTTTGCAAGAACATGACTCTATACATCATAAATGACCTTCCTATCACCAAAGACTCATACATACATCCATCTCCCAACCAAGTGGGGATATATCAATGTTGACTCATCCACCCAACAAAGTGGGGATATACCAGATACCAATTGTTTAGACATGACTGGAATATTACATCATCCTTCCCATGCATAGTGGGGGTACAAAATATGTCATATGACCAAAAGAGATTCATCAAACAACTACAATAAAGAGAGACAACTATTACATCATGAGTCTTGATATGACCTTTACATTGAATGATATATATATGATATTAATAACAGAGACCAATTATCTAAACAAGACCATGATAGTCATCAACAACTATCATACATATTGTATGATCTGCTCCATTCCATCAACAACATCCAGACCAGCAACCTATATATGTCCATTAGTGTAGAAGTATGTCTGCATATAGATATCAACTCATCCTTTTGAACATTATCATAGCCTTCCATGAATGAATTCTGCATATGACATACAAAATCATTCACATTATATCATATGTGAAAAAACACCATAGCTATCTCATCATCATCAAGATCTACATGATCTTGTATACTATCCATGTATCATCACTCGGGACCATCCCTCATCTGCATCAATCAACATATGTAAGTATTAACCTATCATCATATAAGGAAGAACTCATTATCATCATGTTCCAACAATGCAACTTTGAGTAATCACCCATGTATCTAGCATATTGTATATCCATAAAAAGGGATATCAATATGTATCTAGCAAACCATGATCTTATGGTCATTTGTCAAGATTCCCTGACATCATCAATAGCAACAATCCTCAACCATGTGAGAGCCAAGAAATATAGGAATCCTGCATCATAACTGTATTATATTATCTTTATGCATATGACAACAACAGCATATGAGTGACTCATCATCAAGTAATGAAGTTTGTGTATTCAACCTTTGTACTTCTCCTCATCCTTATGAAGATCACCATGGAAGCACCATACATGCATCATCAGAGAATCAACCACAAATCTGATCTTGAATACCAACTATGTAACCCCAAGAATCATATGAGATTTTGTCATGGACAACTCATAATCATATCATAGTAAGATGTATCATTTAGCCATATAAACATCATCACCAAGGACTACTAACCATAATGCCAACAATGCATTATTCAAAGCATAAACTCCCCCTGAACTTGTGCCATCTGTTTACTGTTAGATTTGATCATATATATCAGCAAGAAGTATCAAGGCATCATCATCATCAAGTCAAGATAAAAAACACTTATGGGTATCAAGATATTTCCACACATCATCAGTAGATTGAAACCATTATCAAACAAGGCAAATAATGGATTGAATCATATCAGACCCTTTTTCCTGAGCCTGTCCCACTGCTTTTCCTCAATCTAACATATACGCGACTGTGCAGTGTCTAACTTGCATATATATGTGACTTCTTTTCATGTAACTTGCGTATGAGATTTAGACCACTGAAGTTTTACACTTTCAACTCCTTCTGTGCATTATGATGTGCCACATCTTTCTCACTGTACTTCCTTCTTCTTCCATATCTTCAAGTGTGATGATGTTTTCTCCTTTTGGTATGATGCCCATACTTTGTTCTTGCATTCCTTTGCTATATGTCCAAGCTTGTTACATGCATAACATCTTACATGTTTCATATTCCTTCTATAACAGTGAATGGCTTTGTGACCAAACATATTGCCAGTAAAACAATATCCCTTAAAGTACCCAGAACATGATGATGTTTTTGTGTGATGGTCTTGAACCATTATACTTCTGCATCTGGCTGCAACATGTCCAAGATTATGACATACATAACATTCAACATTATTCATTAGAGGAGTAAAAAAATTTCTTTGAAGAATTTCTTTCCTTGGTTGTTGATGGCATTGACCTCTCATCTCCTTGTTGAGTATTTCAGATTGTGCATTAGAGTTCCTTGTCTTATTTTGTGAAACAGATTCATGAAAACCAAGACCAGTTTTGATAGCAGGAGACCTTTGACTACTAATAATATCATCCAAGATCTTAGTACTATCTTGAAATCATAAGAGCTTATCCTTTTCTTCTAAGTTATCTTTTAGAATATTTGCCTCAACTTGATGTTGCTCTTCCTTTTCACGATACTGTTTCTTCATGTTTTCTTCCTTCTTCCAACTGACGTCTTAATTCAAGAACTTTGTTTTCTTGTTTTTCAAGAGCTTGGAGTAGTTCCTTATTCTACTTATTTGATTCTTCAAGATCTTCTTTTAGCGAGAGGATCGTAGCTTCAAGACTTTCATAGTAACTGGATATTTTTCTGAGTTTCTTGATTGTTGTGCTCCTTTCATTTACTTCATTTCTTAATGATGTTACTTCATCTTGCAACTTTTTGACATTGATCTTCCTTTTCCTTGAATAGCTTCCTTACCTTGTTTCCTTTTTCTAGTTGAGCTTTTAGATTGGTAACTTCTTCTTTGGAGATACATTCCCTTTGTGCAATAGATCTTGTTGATATCTAATTTTGTCTGTAAGCCTTTTAAATTCTACCTCTATTTGATATCTTTTTTTCTCACCCATAAGAGAAAATTCAGTTGTTTCGCTATCATCTTCAAATGGATGGAGAAATGTATCACTAGAGGATAACAAATTCATACCTGATAGTTCTTTTGTTTGTTCATCCTCATTCTGAAGTGATTCTAATCTGAAGTGTTTCTTCCACATATTCCCCAATCAATTCTCCCACTGTCATAGTTCCTTTGAGATGTCTTCTTCTTCTGAGGTGCTTTCTTCTTTAGCTTCCTTCCCATTGTTCTACGGACCTCCTTCAAGCGATCAAGCTTCTACCAAAGGACCTGTTCTGATACCAATTGTTGGAAATAATACTGAGAGGGGGGGATGAATTAGTGTTAGCAAATCAATAACTTTTCTTTTCATACTCATATTTATATACGCTACTTCAGTTAAGGGAACCCGTGTGTACACACAACTGTGTCTAATGCAACTAGCGTATATCCAATAAACTTATGATTCAGTTAATCCAATAAATGTTGATCTTTAGTTAGTGCATCAGAACTTCATTAACCATATGAATAGTAAACAGGTGTAGTAAAACAGAACAGATCATCACACATAAGAAGCACACATGAACACCATGATGTAAGGTGGAAACCTAATATGGGTGAAAACCACCTGCTGCAATTCGTCTCTATCTTCCTTTAATAAGAACCTTCTTTTTACAATATTTCTGTACTAGAGTAGTCTTATACTAGTACGCAGGCTTCTACCTACAGAAGGTTACAACCTTCTCTCGTTCTCCAGCTTCTCCTGAAAGGGAGCTACAACCCCCTTAGCTCTTGTACTAGCTAATGTACTAGTACGAAGGTGCCAACCTACAAAATGCTACAACCTTCTCTTTCTTCCTCCAGGTACCACGTTTCATAAATTTTCAGACTGGATACTCATGGAACTCAACATCATAATCTTAAGGCCACGTTTCATCCAATTTTCATACTGGATCCATTAATATCATTGAAGCATAAACACTTGTATCATCAATATCTGAATCACCCAATACTGAATCACTGAACCCTGTCAACAAAATGCAGTCACTAGAACACAAAACTCTGCAGCAATGTCCAGATCCAACTGTATCATCAAAATCATGCATTAGAGTGCATATGCTACTTGGAAGAGCCGAACCAGCGTATATACGCAACTTCACAAAAGCGAACCAACGTATATGTCATCAAATACTTATAACTTCGTTGCACTTCTTGACTTCAGACATACCAAATCATTACATATACCAGGATAATACATGTGTTAGCAACCAGATCTAATCCATCAGATCACATAAAGATAAGTCATTATGATTAGATCTCATCCATCAACCCTGAAGCTAAACACAATCAACTAATCTGAATATGCAGAACACTGACACCAGTAAACAGTCACCAGAACTCAGAACTTTGCATTAACAATCAGAACCACCTGTAACTTCAAACATCATAGTTTATATAGTATACGCTATTTAGACATATCTAACTTGCGTATGTACGCACTTTTATCATAGTCAACCAACGTATACATCTGTAAAGATTCATTCATGATTTCAAAACTTGAGTTATACCCAGATCATAATATTTATAGAACATTACATGCGTCAGTATACAGATCTAGAACAAGCATGATCAAACTGTATAGAGGTGATTCATTCCAAGCCATTAGATCCCGAACTATCCTTAGATCTTGTTCTCCATCAACCGCTGAGATTCCTCCTTAGCTCAGATCAAGCAAAGCATCATGAAACCACAACCTACATACTGGATCTCATACTTCATCAGATATTCAAGACTTTCTCAGTGCATTTTCCTAATGATCTTCTCCTCCTTTTATAGTCTAAGCCTTACTCAAATACCATGGTCCAAATACCATAGACCAAAACCAAATGTATGTGCCTTTCCTTACATGGCACCTTTTGGTCGGCTAACCTGCGTGTATACATGGCTTTATCAAGGGGAACCTGCGTATATCTCTTTTTCTTTATTCTGTGACACTGAACTGTGATCTGTTATCTTAGTAAGTTGCCATCAAGGACAACACCTGTACCATAATGCCAACAATCTCCCCCTTTGGACTTGATGGCAAAGCTAACTTGCCATACTGAGAACTGTCATCTTAATGAGTTGTCATTGTACATTACATCTGAACTGATTCCTGCCATGCATCCCATGTATTCTGTCACATCTGATCTCTCTTCTGTAGATTCATCTAGTTATATTTAAGTGAGATGTTCTGCTACAAGTGGGTTGCCATCAAGTACAACACATGCATCATAATGGCAACAACTTTCTCAAACACCGGAAGCAGAGGGAAAGGAGGGCTTGCGCGGGTCACTGCCATCGCAACACCTTTGGCATGCGACCCCCGCACTTAAAAAAAAGTTGAGTCTCACCCCATTTATCAAACTAATTGTCCCTGAATCCAAACTTAACAATGCAACACAAAGGGAGATAAAATCCCACCAATGGCGGGGACATAACTCAAACAAGGCATAAAATCCAACCTTCATGCAATAAAACAGGAAGTTGAGGATCGTGTGGGAAATACAACATTATGCCAAAGGAATTAAGATCTCTTATGCTTTGTACATGGGAGTGGTTGGCCATGCCACCCCCCTTCTTAATTGCAGTGGGAGGCGGCAGGGTGGCAGACACCCCTCCCGACCTTTGCTGCTAGTTGTCATTGCATCCCAATAGGGGGAAATAGAGTCTTTATGTTAACTTCTATAAGCTAACTAAAATATATTTGATACATTGTCCCAAATTAATAGCTCGAGCGATTGGGAGCGACAATTCCTATTTCCACCTCCATAGCAAAGTTAATGCTATGGAGGGTACCTCTGTCAGAGTCTCACAGAGCCCGGCGACGGCATGGACCATACCTTTCTGGCTGCCCAGCGAAAAGCCCCCGGCGACCCTGCCCGCCGCCAACCTTGCAGTTCCGGTCACATCGTATTGATGAAGTATGGCGCCGATGATGTATTGAGGCAGATCCGCCGAATCCATAGCGCGTGGCCTCCGTTCAAACAAGGATTAATGCCGGACAGGAGAGCTCACCAACCTCCTCCGACCTTCAATTATCTGCAGAGAGAACATTATCTGCAGTTCAATTCGGCGAACAGAAGAGAACATTATCTGCAGTTCAATTCGGCGAACAGAACAAACCAGACCTGGAGCACCTGGCCACTGGTTATCGAGAGCAGCGGTTTGCAAGGTTAGCACTTCTTAGATTCTCTAAGTTGGCCATTAGCAAACATTCACTATATATGAAAGGCTGGTTACAATCTTTTTTGTTAAAACCTATATATGACCATTATACATGTAAATTTTTTGATAGTTTTTGCCATCCATTTCACTCACCATGTAAGATGTCAAATAGACTTCCATTCACCATGTAGTCGTAGAACAACAAATTGCCATGTGGAGAAAGGGAATAACCATGCAAACTCACAAGATTCCGATGCTTAATGCTTCCAACAGTCTCTAACTCAGTTTCGAATTCCCGCAAACTTTGTGGATGGTGTGTGTATAGTCTTTTAATAGCAATTGTCTTACAATTCTTGAGAATACATTTATAAACTGTGCTCGTAGCCCCATAACCAATTATATATTTCTCATTCAAATTTTCTGTCAATCGCATTATGTCATCATACATGAGAAGGGCCATGTCCATGTGCAATATTACTAACCTTGGAGAACCTGGTCAGGACATCAAAGCATTTTTTAAACAAACGACACATATTGATGTTGATATAATTCTTAAATCCATGATATGATCCAGAGAAATAATACCTTGACCCATTTTGTTCGCATCCCCTTTAGTAAATGGCTTAGGCTGATTTGAACGGTAGAGAGCTATAATGATCATACATACTAATAAAACTGAACCCAACGAGATGCAAACAATAGCTGGTGTTGAGACGGAAGCTGTCCATTTTCAAAATCAACTCAATACTCTTAAAAATATAATTTCACAGGAAATTTAATCACAAAACAGAACTAATCCATGGAATCTAAAATTTATTTTTGTTTTCACCTTTCGATTGTCTGGAGTATATCCCACAAAGATCTAAACATGTTATTATTATAATGAATTTTGGATTTGGGTAAAAATCTCAAAAAATTTATTTTTGTAAATACAGTGTTTGAATTATATTTTTAGAATAGAAATAAATTTAACACTGTCAAAAATTTGCAGTACACATAATTTTTATTTAGATTTACTAAAATCCTTGCAATTTTTTTCTTTCAAGAAATTCCAAAGAAAAAAACATAATCGTTAAACTAAAATCAGACTAAAATCAGTTGATGAAAGCACTTACAGACTTTGTCCTTGCCGGATGTGCAACAGTGACCACAAAAAAATAGATATGAATATTGATTTTTATTTTAATGTGTTTTTATGATGTTTTTAACAACATTGTTTTTTACATATTCATTTATAAGGAAGTAAGAAAATGGAGGAAATTAAACATGAATGGGAGGTAACTATCAAAGGCACCAAGCAAGTGTTCACTTGTCTTGTTGGTGGCTGTGCGGGGAATTTGAGTCAATCTAAGCTATCTGCCCTTAATCATCATCGTGCTACCACCCACAATCTCCCACCAATTCCTCCACGTCAAAGAGGTCGAGCAAGAGATACAAATGCTACATGGGCGGTCAAATCAACAAGTGCAGTTAAAAGGCAAAATGCCAAAATACAATATGACTTAGATGCAAGGCTATGTCGTGCACAACAACAAGCATATAAAAGATTTGTCAATGAAGAAATTCTTTCAGCTGTAAGTATTTATTAGTATTTATTTGTATATGATTTTTTATTAATATTGTCAATGAAGAAATTCTTTCAGCTGTAAGTATTTATTAGTATTTATCTGTATATGTTTTCTATTAATATTAATTTATTGTTGTGGACTAAATTCATTGAAACTTGTTTTCACAGTCAGTTGCTACATTTGATCAGCTTAATGACACTTCAAAGCAAAGGATTTGTGAAAAAATTCAACGTTGGGATCAGAGTCTACCTCGTAGACGCATGCAGACAATGAAGCGCATAGATATTGCTATAAAAGATAAAGCAAGCACTGAGGTTCCCGATGATGTGGGGGAAGAAGGATCAGATGGGCACAGCCATATATTAAACTTTGATGAAACCAAACAGGACAATGACAACACAGTTGAGTTCATTTTTTTGCATATATTAATTTTTTAGACATTTTAACATTAAATAATATTTATATTTATTATAATTGTATACTAATTTCTCATTGTTATTGATATGCATAGCCTAATCAACAAAATTCCCCAAATTCAAGCCACCAACCATTGCGACGCTCACCTAAATTTCAAGGTTTTCAAGGGGTTACTGGGCCAGTGAGTTTTTAATCCATATAACCTATTCCACCGAAAATATTAATATATAAATTGTTATGTTTTACCATAATGATGGGATGAGAAATGGATGTTCTGTATTATATATCCTTATCTTTGATTTTTTTTTTATTATGTGTGTGTGTGTTATTTCTTATTTATGGTGCAGGTGTTCCCTTTGGAACCATCACAATCAATGAAAACCCCTTGTAGAAGCCTTAAGAAGAATGGAAATGAAATGGTTCAAATGCTACAACCATCTTCATGTCCAATGTCACAATGCAAGGTAAGACTATATTTATTTATACTCTTATAATTTTATCATATTTTTACATTTAATTCTTTTTGATTCACATACTTATATCTATGTATAATCTAATGTTCAGAGTAATGAATACACATCTCCTAAAACACCTTTGCACATGTATGATGGTGGACATGATACTCAGCAAAAATCACATTCTCCTCATCCATTGCGTCATTCACCTAGACTTCAAGATAAATTAGGAGAGGTAAGTTATATACTACATATCTTAGCTCATAATAACATTGACGTATTTTTTTATGACTAGTTAATGCATTTTCTTTTCATATTCCTTACATGTTCACCATATTCTCATTATATCTATATAGATTTTGATATTTATTGATAGCTAGTCAATGAAATGTCTTTTCATATTCGTTACATGGTCAGCATATTTTCATTATATCTATGTGGATTTTGATATTTATTGATAATGTTTTAATTTCCACAGAAAACAAAAAAGATAAATGTTGATGCTATGGTTAAAAGGACCAAAATCACGACAAAGGACTTGAAAGCACGTGGATTCAAGTCACGCAAACAATACATAGAGCATATATGCTCAACTAGCATTGCTCTCACTAAACCCACTAGGTTTGCTACTTTGAAGGCTAAACATTCCAGCAAGTTTAAATGACTTAGGCTACAATAATATAACTTTAGCCATTGTTTTATCTATAAAGGGGCTACAAGGACAGTTTCAATATATGTAATCTCTGTATTTTTTAGACTTTTTAATACATCATTTCTTTTTCCAAAAATTGTTTCCAGGTGCTAAGTATGTCTTTAAAATGCCAACATCTAATTTTAGTTACAACTTTAATGTACTAAAAAAAACCATTAATAAAATAATGAAAATTATCTCTGCGTTATTGTTATTTTCTCCTTGCATTTAATAGAACTACTTCAACCAAAAGAAAAAACAAAAAACAAAACCTAAAGTTTAGAGGATCATTAGTTGTGGGTTTGTTATCGAGGTAGGATTCTCCTTAAAACAAATAGTATCAATATCCCAAGGTTATAATGCGAGTTTTGTTCCAAAAATATCTCTTATCTTGGCCATAAAAACAAACACTATCAATGTCCAAGGTTATAACGGAAGTTTTGTTCCAAATAATCTTAATCTTAGCATCATTACATCATCGTTACAAATAAATTCAATTATTTAGAATTCATAATATTTGATAAGACTGAAACTATGCCCTAACTCACTTATAAATAATGATTAATTACGTTAAATATTAATTCTTTCCAAAAACTAAAATATAAGAATTACAATTAAAAGATGTTGTTATTAGTTGAGATATAGTTCCTACTTTAAATTTATTTTTAAATAATAAAGTGAAGGTATAAAAGTTATAATTTTTTTATAAAAAGTTTATTTAGAAATTTTGTATATTATTTATTTTTAATTAATAAAATATTTTTATAGAAAGTTTATTTAATTTTTTGTAAATTATATTTAAGCCATGGGTTGGAAAAAATATAATAAATACTTTTTGATTAATATAAAAATTAATATTTAAAATATTAATATTTAATAAATCTTATTTTATTATAAAACTAAACAAGTTTTTTTTGTTATTAAAATTATGGATATGATTATGTATATTATATATATGGATAAGTATTATGAAAGTAAGAGGTTTCTTAAAATTATTTTTCACTTTATTCAAAGTCACTTTTTGCTCAAGCTAAAATGACATAATATTTAATGAAAAGTTTTGTCGTGATAAAGAAATATGAGGAAGAATAAAACTAAGATATTATAATGATGAGATGAACTCGAATTTATAAAATCAAAAGTCATTCCTTGTCTTAATTAGTGTGAAGAACTCGAATTTTACAAGAAAATTCTTCCAAGAGAATAAATGATGATTTAATCACAAAAGTTAATTCCACTTTAGAATAGAATACCAAAATCAAGGAAAGAGGGAAGAACCCTACAAGTGTATAACCCTTATAAGCCCCACAGACTCGTCGAAGTCCCTCCCTAGGCCCTAAGAAAAAGAGATAATTATAACCTGTGGAGAGAGTAATGAATGATGCTCTAATGGAGATGATGGTGAAGAACCACCCCATAATGGTAGTTTGGATAAATCCCATACCATGGTTACCTCATCAAGAAGTAATATAAGTTCTAGTAAGAAATAGTCAAAACAAGCAGAAGGGCTCATCGACATGAAAGTAAATATTATTGTAGTCCTCGATTGGGTAGCACTATGTCTAGTAGAAATTCAAAGAATAGTAGAATAATTAACTATATAGGAGCCAACCATTTTTGAAGAACAATTATTACTATGCATAATACTCATTATGATAAGGCTAGTATGAAGTTACAAATTGAGAAGGTGCATATTAGGAACAAGAAGGTGACAAAGAAATGAAAGTCGAAAGTAGATGTCTTAGGAGTTGGACCTACAAATTGAGAACATGTGATTAAAGAGGAAGATCAATGAACTTGAAGAAGATCTCAACCATAGACCTTCATTTATGCACCCTTTAGCTATCCCAAACCTAGAACTTGTACCAACAGTCACGCTTAATACACTAAATAGAATTATGAATGCAATAAAACCATTGAATGGAATTAGGACTTAAGTCATAGACAATATCAATATGTAACTAATAGTTACTGAACACGCATGGGAGTTATTTCTAAATTTAAGAAAGCTCTCTCAAAGATTTCTTCTTTTACAAATTATTTGCTAAAGGACTTGGAACATGATTAACACTTTGCTCATAGTGATTTAATGATATTTATTACTAGAATTTCTACCCTTAATGACTTTCAAAAAACCCAACAAGGGATTTCAAATGGGGAGCAAATAAAATAGATAAAGGCAAGATTATATGCTAGAATCAAAATGTTAAAGGATGCTATTTTTGAGTGTACAAAGATTAATGACTAACGAAGCAATAGTTTCTTTAAATGTATTAAAGTTGTTGAAGATATTCAAGGGTCAAGAATGATTATAGACTCCATGTTAGTTCCAAAAGATGTGCTACAAGAATTGGAAGTTATTAAGACATTATGGGGTAATGAGTTCGACAAATTAACAAATTCTTTGAAGGAAGAAATAAAAAAATGGTTAGTTACATATAATAATGAGAATGAAGACCAACTATCAGTCATCAATCAATTATGTTCAAATACAAAAGAAACATATGAGCATACTTTTGCATTAGATGTAAGACACGACATAATCGTCCTTCCTATGGATTATATTAAAGAATGGCTTAGAAAATATTTAAATGAAATTGTTAATCCTGAATAACTTCCCCATTGGTTAGATTAACAAATATGCAAAGACTAATGTATACTCCAACATTTGATGCTATAAGGGATAGATAATTCATTAAGACGGTCATCCTTCTGCAATTTTGTGAGTATTCTATATTTTATTTGAAGCAATTCCCATTTATTTCTCCCTAGTCTTAAATCATCCAACTTTGTAAAGTTTGTTATACATTTGTAATTCTGTCTGCATTCCTTTTGCTTTCTTCTAGCTTAATATATACCATTTATTGTTCCTCAAGAGTCCCATTCGAGTTCCATTCTAGTCCCTTAAGGATGAATGCATTCAATTTACATTTAAGTATTAGGAATTCTGTAGAGTACTTTACACACTTGCTCTATTTGAACTTAAAGTTTGTAATATCTTTTTGACTCTTATAGAGAGCTATTTCCAAGAGCGCATGGAATTTGTGGTTTCGTATACTTTTAATTAAGCATTGAAATCTCATGAATGTTCTCCTATGATTGTTTATGATATTGAATGAAATCATTTTAGAGCTCTTGAAAATATTTGGACCATTTCTTTATTTTTTGTCTATGTATTTGTTTCAAATGTGTCTCCCTCATGATATGTGAATGGATATGTGCCATGGAATGACTTAATTAGATAGTATTTACTTCTTTTTGTTTTTATTTATTTTCTTTAAAATCACATGGTCCACTCAAAGGTGAATATGTTGAATGTTTAATTCCACATTTTTGAGTTAATCAGAAAATGTGTGTGTGAAAGAGGAGTATCACCTCTATAAAAACACCATAGAATATATAAAAGTCCCTAGGATGTTGACTTTTATCGTTGACGGGAAACGAGATCAACAACATTGTGTCTTTTGATATGAGGCTTATAGGTATTCTTCAAACAAGTTTTCATAATTTTGTGAAAGAGCCAAATCCTAGTGAGTTGCCAAATAAGTCTATGATCAACAAGGGCCAAGATTTTGTATCTTCACATGGTAGGATATAGCATGGCTTCTAGAATTTTCTCAATTCTCTTCACAAATATGTTTAGTTGATATTTGGAAATCTTAGTGTAGGTAGTAACCATGGTTTCAAAAGCTAGACCTTTAGCATTGAGAATGGATTGCAACCCTACTTTGAAGGGGGTATCCATTACACTTAGAAGAAAGTTTTTCAAATGGCATTAAGGTTTCTCAAAGCACCCATAAATAATTACTAATTATTACTATGTATTAACTTTTCTTAATGTGCAATTTCTTTATTTTTTGTCTATGTATTTGTTTCAAATGTGTCTCCCTCATGATATGTGAATGGATATGTGCCATGGAATGACTTAATTAGATAGTATTTACTTCTTTTTGTTTTTATTTATTTTCTTTAAAATCACATGGTCCACTCAAAGGTGAATATGTTGAATGTTTAATTCCACATTTTTGAGTTAATCAGAAAATGTGAGTGTGTGAAAGAGGAGTATCACCTCTATAAAAACACCATAGAATATATAAAAGTCCCTAGGATGTTGACATTTATCGTTGACGGGAAACGAGATCAACAACATTGTGTCTTTTGATATGAGGCTTATAGGTATTCTTCAAACAAGTTTTCATAATTTTGTGAAAGAGCCAAATCTTAGTGAGTTGCCCAATAAGTCTATGATCAACAAGGGCCAAGATTTTGTATCTTCACATGGTAGGATATAGCATGGCTTCTAGAATTTTCTCAATTCTCTTCACAAATATGTTTAGTTGATATTTGGAAATCTTAGTGTAGGTCGTAACCCGCCCGAACGATTTTGCATGTGCGCCTGAACGACCGAAACGAACCGACAAGGGAGACCCGGGCAAACGAGTTGCACGAACGTGCACAAAGCCAACCTCGGGTCACAACTTAGCATTTTTGACTCGCCCGAACGACCCGCCCAAATGACACGCCCGAACGACCCGTCCGAACGACCCGCCCGAACGAGTTTACACGGGCGCCCTCAAACGACCCACCCAAACGATTTTGCATGTGCGCCTGAACGACCGAAACGAACTGACAAGGGAGACCCGGGCAAACGAGCTGCACGAACGTGCACAAAGCCAACCTCGGGTCACAACTTAGCATTTTTGACTCGCCTGAACGACCCGCCCAAACGACTCGCCCGAACGACCTGCCCAAATGACCCGCCTGAATGACTCGCTCGAACGACCCGCCCAAACAACCCGCCCGAACGACTCGCCCGAACGACCCGCCCAAACGACCCGCCCGAACGAGTTTCCACGGGCGCCATCAAACGACCCGCCCGAATGATTTTGCATGTGCGCCCGAACGACCGAAACAAACCGACAAGGGAGACCCGGGCAAACGAGCTGCACGAACGTGCACAAAGCCAACCTCGAGTCACAACTTAGCATTTTTGACAAGCCTGAACGACCCGCCCGAACGAGTTTACACGGGCGCCCTCAAATGACCTGCCCGAACGATTTTGCATGTGCGCCTGAACGACCGAAACGAACCGACAAGGGAGACCCGGGCAAACAAGCTGCACGAACGTGCACAAAGCCAACCTCGGAAGATGTGCGCATATACGGAAGATGTGGGCATATACGGAAACTGGGCATATACGAAAGATGTGTGCATATACGAAAGATGTGTGCATATACGGAAATTGGGCATATACGGAAGTATCAACTACTGGAATTTTTCTCATATTTCACTTCTATCTGTTGAATGATGTCTAGTATTTGTCTATTTTGGAAAAGAGGGTGGCTATTGAGAGATGTTTTCATTGATAGGAGAGGGTTGAAAATGACCTGCATAGGGATCATAAAAGCGTTTAAATATGGAAATAATTGTGCTTTTTCCAAATCCGTTATGACCAACAGGTGTTATTGTCTTGCCAGCATGAATAGAAAGGTAAAAATATTGAAAGACAATTTGTTTTCGAGATGGATATCTAAACCAAATATTCTGTAGTTCAATGTGCCCCTCTACTTGTAATAAAGTCTCGCTTTCAGGGAGATTGTGATTTATATCTTGATTTTGTTCTATCATGATTAGAATGCTATATGCAGTTGTGATTAACTAAGTGCAAGTGTAATCACATCACACAAAATGCAATACGTTTTTTCATTTTTTCCTTTTAATTAAAATTAAAAAGCAAACTATAGGATTGTAATGTTGAATTTACATGTTATACACATTTTTTTTGTAAGCATTTCAAGATGGTGTACAATTACACTGTCTAGATTTGTCCCCATTGTCCCCATCCTATGATGAGATGATTTCCTTATCTCACACTGTCACAGTTTGGGCCTTGAAGTTGAAATAGGCAAACAAAGCATGGGTTTGTTAGCAAATCAATAATGAAATGACACATTATACATGGTATCCAGGGTTTGTTAACAAATCAATAATGAAAAGACATGTTACCCATTATTTGTAGATGGATAGGTGGTCTCATTTAGATTTAGGTCTTATCTACCGATTAGTCCTAGTGAGTTTCAGGGTATTAACCTTGTCCCGGGTATGATTCTATTGGATATATTATTATGAGATTGGATTTTTTGGTTCCATTAATTTGATATGCTAGTGTCCAAAAAAACCCTTTTAAACCGTATAGTAATTACCTAATGACATAATTAATTTTAATAACGTAATAACAGATTATTGAGTATATATTAAGTATTTAATTATTTAAATATTAAAGGAGACCTAGTTTACCAAATGACCATTAGGTTTAAAAGTTAATTAGTTAGTAGTATAAATAAAAATATATATATATGATTTAACAATAATATTAGTTATTCTAGTATTAATAAACATGAACATTACTTTATTCTAATAATAATAATATTTTATTAAGAATTCTATTGGTTTATTTTTAATAGTATTGGAATTATGAATTATTAAATAAATATGGATTTATTAGTTATTCTAGTATTAATAAACATGAACATTACTTTATTCTAATAATAATATTATTTTATTAAGAATTCTATTTGTTTGTTTTTAATAGTATTTGAATTATGAATTATTAAATAAATATGGATTTATTAACATTTTTCGAATGGACCATTATATTTAAATAGTAAATAATAAAATGGTATATTTTTACCTAAGATAACTAAATTATAAGAGTAACATTTATTTATACTTTAATAATATTAGAATAATAATAATTATACATTATTTAAAAAAAATATATGACCATTATATTTAAATAATAAACATGGATATTAGATTATTCAATACTCATATTATTAAATGATTTTAATCTTAAATATAATTAACAAATTTACCTATTTTAGCTATTTATAGGAATGTTAATAATTAAATTAATGGTTTGACTAGGATCATTAGGTCAAATTAGCCGTTGGCATGATAACCGTTGGAGTCTCTGCACACTCTATTTAATCAGCTAAACCGGATTGGTTCTTCAACTTGTCCTGACGATGAACCACACTAGTTGGTTCAAAACGCGTCGACAAAAGATTGGTTATGTGATTTTGCCGAAGATTATCTAAACAATGTTATGGATCACAGAAGTCTAAATTCCTTAAAAATAAGAGAATAATCAACTCATAATCAAAAGTTTGAAAAAGAATATTGAATATTTTTATTTCCTTATTAAATAAACTTTCTCCAAAAATCAATGAAGGTCCGTCCCAAAATACAATTATTAAAATTGGAGTCATTTGTGGATGTTTCAATATAACATAAGTTTTCGAACCATCGAAAAGCTCAAACTATTGTATTTGTTTTATTAATTGTATTGTTTTCAATGGTTGGTTTAATTAATTGTTTTCAATTGTTTAATGGTTGGTTTAATTGATATTTGTTTTCAATACATTTGTAATTCACTATAATACTTTATTATTTTAATTCTAAAACGTTATCTAATTAAACATTAGTTAGAAAATCAAAAGAGGGATTCATTTGGAATAATGGGGAAGTCTATAATACATATTTTCCAACCATTGAAAAGCTCAAATAATTATTTTGAAGGATGGTTTAATTGATATTACAAGGTTAGTTGAAGCACTTAACTTATAAACTTGATAATTTGTAACTAATAAAAACAAAATCCGTTACAACTATTCATCAAAAAGTAATGTAACATTGATAGAATATAACATCGCATCCACATAAGGATTTAAAATTCAATGGAGATGTTGTCATAAACACAAATATAAATTTATGTATTTTTTATTCAAAATAGGTCCAACTATACATGTTTCTTTTTTACAAAATAGAACTTCATTTCCAACATAAATAATGGAATCTCATGCCCATCAATGACATAATGGATCCACAACATCATGATCGATCTACCGTATGGGTCTCTAAGTCACCCTCGTCCCATGAGGCACTCCCAGGTGGATTTCCAAATTGATGTCTCTGCAAAAAATTACAATAATCAATTAGTTGTAAAAATTGAAAGGCATATAATCAATTTCATTAATTCATGATGATATTTTGATCAAATACTCATTCTCACCGTGAGGATTTGAGGCAATGGAGAAGACAACCCTTCCTGGGTAGATGGCGGAGCACTTGGTGACGGATATAGGCATGGTTCAGGGGCGCTGGATAAAGGCATGGTGGATGTGAAATAGGGAAAAGGTAGTGGGTGCAGGCGACGATACACCCCCACCGGTTGTACAATAGTGGGAAGCACTGTAGGCCGGGGGATTAACCTAGGGGGGCAAATTGGAATGTTAAGGGTGGACGATTGAAAAAATGAGAATGGTGGATGATTGAAGGGTAGGGGTGAGCATTGGGAAGGTATTACAGAGGTGGTTATAGGCATGGAAGAATTTGTGGAGGAAAGAGGTGGTGGGTGTGGGCGATGATACATCTTAATTGGTTCAACAATAGGGGGGAGCACCCTTGGGGAGGATATTGGGGTGTTAATCGCTGAAGCAGTGTTCCCAATGCTAGATCTTTTTTCGGTAGCATGTTCATCGAATAAACGAATTCGACAACTTGGAATGTTGTGAGATGTGGGTCCCTCAGCTGTAACAATAAAAATAGTTCGTATAGTCATGCAAATGTGTTGAACATGATAATATATCGCATTTAACGTAAAACAATGCATAGCATGACATTTCCATACCAATATTGGGTATAATAGAATCTTGAATTATCTCAGGCGCTTGGTCCATATTTCCTTGTTTTTGAGAAGATGACTCCAATTGTTCATCCATTCTTTTTTTCCTTGCATGAACTCGTCCAACCCTTTCAAATTGTAGTATATCTGTCCCTGACTTTGACTTGCGACCACATCGCCTCTTTTTATTTACTGGACTCAAGAAACTATGTTTTCTCTTGGTAGTGATCTTGGATGGAGTTATAGTATTGAAAAACATTTTGTTGTATTCTTGACATGCTTTGTCTACCAAGTTGTTCAATGCATATGCCTGTTCCAAATTTGTAGGTATTATGGATCTCAATTTCTCAAGAGTTGATGAGTTAACACGTTTCATCTCATCATGTTCCGAGAATGCACTATCTTGTCGTACATTGGTCGATTCAACATTGTATGAGAAATTCTCTAAATTATCAATGCTTGTTTCATTATGATAATTCAGATTGGGAGGAGAATCAAAGCATGGAAAAAGCTCTGTTTGGATTTCTGGGACCAATATAGGTGTTTCATTCAAATCAAATAAAATTCTAGGCCTTTCTGTCGTGGGATCAGTGACACCAGGTGCTACATTTTCACCCAAAATAGTGTTACTCACTAACATCTCAACTTTCAATACATGTTTACAGATATTTCCATTTAGGGCCCAATTGCAATTGCAGAAGTGTAGATTAGAACCCTTATATATGACATTGTACCAAATGTCACGAGTATCCTTATTTTGGCTACGAACCCAGTAGTCATTACTCTTTTCATCAGGCACACAATCTTCATTTGGGATTTTCTTAGCTCTACACTTGGATGAATTCAGTTGTTCCTGTATTTTTCTGGGTCGTACAAAACCAGCTTCTTTTAAACGGTGCATATGATTGTAAAATAATACAACCTTTGTCAACAAAACATAGATTAACCAATCAACCCTTCTGTGGCATGCATTGTTCTTCTCACATAGGTACCTTTCCTTGATATACCGATGGTAAGATTCAATGGCGTTGTTCGTATCTTGATTTGAATGTGGAAAATTTCTGTATGCTTTTGCCCACATATCTGTAGAAAGAAATTTATTAGTTATATATTAATAAGTATACATATGACATGAAAAATAGAGTCATTATAACCACCAATAAGAAGCTTACATATTTTGTTGTTGGACAGCCAAGTATTTCTAAAATATTCCAAAAAAAAAATTGTTCACTGAATTGTTCAAATAAGCTTTCAACTTTCTTTCGCACAGATTCATCATCTTTACACATGTGCATGATTTCACCTAATCCACGAAAAATGCGTATTTGGTTTTCCCTCCCTTTGACCTTGTTTCCAACATTTTTCAACCATGCACGACGAACATGCCACACACATAATAATACTTTGCACTTGATCGTAGACCTGCAATAACATAATTTTTAGTGAGATTATACATTAACAATATTTTTTATGCGTCTTGTAAAAATAATAAACACATCACCTCAATGCTTCAATTTCAGCAGTAGCATCATCCGTGATGAAGGCAAGAACATGCCAATCTGGTCGCTCTTTGTTTCCAATTGCAAGTAAGGCCAACATCCATTTAGAAAGATCAGCTATAGTGTTGCGTGATGATATCACCCAAGCTATTGGAACCCCATTGTGATGTTCGTCGAAAACCATTAAGGTGTAAAGTTGATACTGCATTACAAAAAATATGCATAATTACATTTATATAAGATACATGCATTAATATGAGGTTAAATAAATGAATCGGATTTAGGATAAATATGTACTCACCCCGTACTTATTTGTACTAAAGGTTGAATCCATTGAGATAATATTATTGTGAGAGTATTTCAGCATCATTGAACACATCCACTTTGTTTGTATGCCTATGATAAAAGGGATATTTTCAACAAGATCTTGTTTTTGGTAGAAGAAAAAACTCTCTGGGTTTTCCTTGTACCAGCACTCCACACTCTTTGGATCACTTTGATCTTTAACATACTCTAGCCTTATGATATCATTGTAAATGTTACTTATATCTTTTTTTGTCATGTAGGTATCTCGAAGTATCCCTGTGTATAACTCACCGGATCCATCCTTCACATCAGAGATGAACTTGTCCCATATCATTGTAGCATTAAAACCTCTTTTAACGAAATGTTGGACTGTAGATCGCATATGCCAACTTAAATGTGGTGCATAATTGAATCTCATGGACCTTCCGATTGCATCTGTCCCATGACAAATAACATTGGATTCATCAATATGTCTACATGCAGTATATATTATTACAGCATCATCTGATCACAAGTCGTCGCACAAAGAAGTGACATTGGCAACCAACTTTAATACTTTCATGTCGATTGCGGGTTGTCTTTGGATCTGATGATGCACTCCTAATTTTCCTTGTCGACTGTGGACCATATGAACACCAATAACTGTACGTAAAAAAATTACTGCAAATTAGATATAATATTTATGCATATTGAAAAAATTACACATATCTTGAAAAAGCATATAGAGACTCACACACTGTACTCCAAGAATGTTGAGTAATTGGTGACTTTGATATCCTCTATTTTTTTACTTCGGTGATTCTTAAGAAGAAATTGGGTGGGTGCACTTTCATTTGATTCCTCTCCACTTATGAAATCATCAAGTCGACAATATGGAATAACTGCAACTTGGTCCCCCTCAATCTCTGTCCATGTTAAGTCTTCTGCTGAAAATTGTATCATATCTTCCGGGTCTTCAACTTCCAACTCGTTAATCCTCCCCCACTTATTCATTCTTAAAATACCTATACAAATTGCATTGAAAATAATTTAGCTTGAGTAAATAATATGGTCTTGATCAATGCATAGCGTACTAAGCATGGAAGTCTCATTTTTTAGTAAATATTTTATACTTTTCACGTAAACCACTTTGGGATTAAGTAATATTCAGGGGATCTTAGATGACATTGTACGATAACTAAGATCATAAGAAATTGGGTCATTAATAAGCTTAAATATCTCTGACAAATTTAGACTAACCCATGCATGACATATGAATTCTTTCTGGAGGTGGGGTCACCATGTTATTGTCGAGGGGCGACTTGTGATGAGTCGCTGCGCTGGAATTGGTCAAAGGGAACTGCCTAACACTGACACATAAGATGGTGCGTTAATGGGTCCCTTCAAATAGGGATGAAAGGGAGAGACATAAAACATGTCCCCAACAAACCCCCAATATCAAGAGTAATAAGCTTGAAGATTACCAATGCTAGGGAATTCCAAGGTTAATAACAAATGAACAAAACAAGGCTCTGATACTGGGGTTGACCTTGGGGTACATATTGAGGCTGGGGTTGACCTTGAGGAATGTATTGTACCACAGGTATATATTGTCCTTGAGGTTGCCCCCCAGACGCAATTTGTGTCCTCACCCCGAATTCTACGGGATGTCCTCAACAATTCGGCCACGGAAACAATCTCAGGAGACTGGCCCCGAAGTCTATGGGACTGTCTCGGTAATTCCGCCACAGTTAAAGACTTTTAACTACTGCACACGCAAACAAAGTAAAATCTCAAAGCAAACTGCCTAAAGTCTCTAAAGAACCAAATAAATTTGAAGCACACGCCTAAAGAATCTAGGGCATCAAACCAAGCACAAACAGTAGCCTTCCGGACCGAAAGCGCTAGTTGGAGATGAAACCCAACATCACCGGATTCAGTACAGAAGTGGCGGGTGGAACAGTTACCCCGACAACCTGCTTAATGAATAGACCGGCACAAGTTCCTCCACTTTAATCGTCTCGAGTGAAGTGAACCCCCCGGAAAATCCAAGTGAGTCTAGCCGACGTCTGCTCCAGGTACAGTGGGATCTTCCCTCCACCGTCACCTCGGTACAATCCTAAAGATTATGGTCACTAAGGTTACCAACAGCAACAAGTATACCTGGGGGAACAGTCTACACTCTGACAGCACGCAAGGGTAGAGTATCAAGCTCAATCCCCTTGCCGGCTCCTTGACAATAATCCAAGGTTTACCGACAAGTGACCCCTGGCTCCTCGACAATGGTTAATCCGAGGTTTACCGTTTGTAATACGTGCGTGTCTGGCGTCGTTCCCAACGAGGGAGGATTGATCCCCTCACTGGTTCGGACACGAGCTCGTGCTTCTCCTTTAAGAGGAGCTTTCCCAGAGTATAAATGAAACAGCTGGATTTAATCTATCACAAGATAAGCTACTTGTTTGGTTTTGTTGTCTTGGAGAGTTTATTACTCTCCTACTCCAAGACACTAGCCTGATCTATATTGGTGTTTCAGAGCCCTAGTAAATAAAAATTTACTAAGTTGATTTTACTTTAAGCGTTAATTTTATGGCTTTCTTAAGACAAAAGGTAGTGGAGATGAAACTAGTGGTGTGTAGACTCGACTCTCAACCACTACAAATATGCACCTAAGATGATTTACACTACTTTTCTTTTTCAATGAATCTCCTAGCTAAGAGAGTTGGAAGAATGCAAATTTTATAGAAAACAACTTTCTTAACAAAGACAATCAAAGAAACAATTTTCTTTATCTTTTCAAAACATGCAACTCATGACCACTAATTATTCACGAAATTTCCTTTTTCTTCAAAAGACTACAAATGCTACCAAAGCAAACTTTGTAAGAATTTTTGTATTTTTCCTATATTAATCAAGCATGTAAAACTATTTATCAAAAATCAAATTTAACAAATCTAAGGCAATCAAATCAAAATCACTCAAAATTAAAACTAAAGGCAAAATTTATACCTTTACCATAAATTCAGTTAAATTAAATGACATCTTAAGCAATAACACAAGGCCATGTGCAAGAAAATTAAAGTAGAGTATGAAGAAGTATCAGAGTACTTTGTAAAATAAATGTAGAGATAAAAAACTATACTAATTATATGTTATTAGTCAATCTGAACTGCATTATCTAATATTTTTTCTCAAAACTTTGGAAATGAGTGGATATTTATTGTAGGAATGTAGCTTGAATATGATATAGATTTAATACATTAAATTTTTTATGATACATTCCATTAAATAAATTCAATAATCTAAAATTATAATTATCTCAATTTCACACAGTGAATTAAAAAATCTTAAAAAACAAAAAATCTGATTAAAAAAAAAAAAAAATTGCATCAAAAAAATTATGATGCATTCCATTAAATAAACTTAACAAATTAAAATTATAATTATCTCAGTTTCACACACTGAATAAAAAAATCTTAAAAAAATATATAAAAATAACAGCATTAAACTACATTTCATGTTAAAATTTATAATGAATTATATAAATATCATTAAACTCATCATAAAATTTAGGTAAAGAATTAAAAAATTAAAAAAAGAAACAACTCGTAAAATTTAATAATTTTAATAATTACCTTTTTAATTTTGGACAATCTTTTACACTATTTAACGAAGGAGGAATTGCACACTATGAATCCTTAGTATCCTATCCACGTTGGAGAGGGAAAATAAAAAATAAAAAATCCCAAATTTCTACCACTGTTCTATTGATTGGTCCTACTGATGGGGATGAACAAAAATGAGTCTAATCCTATATCCAATATAATTCTATGTATAGTACTCAAAACTGTCAATGTAAAAAGTGTATGTATGTATTTGGGGTAATACATTGAAAAATTGAAGGCACTATTCTTTCTCTTGTACATTTCACTTGATTTGTCTGTAGATCTTCCAGTGTACCATCCACCATAGTTGTAACTTTTAGTGCCAATAGTAACCCAAAAATGTCTTTGCACCATCCACACTGGGGAAATAAGGTGGTTCAAAATATATATGACGTAGGGCATCACAAGCACCTAGATATGATGGACCCTTCATTTCAGTGCTACCCATGGTTGTTACTACCAGCTGCTGATATGAGAAGAAAAACCTTTTCACCGCGGCTTCTATTGCCTGGAAGGCCAACAGAACATGTATTGTTGCAACATTGTAAGCACCTGAAGTGTTATGTGAGTGCAGTCCATGTGAATGAAACAAATGCATAAGTGCCTCCTGGAGCCTTGGTCCACCCTTTGGATCAGCCTCAACATCGATGACTTTGGGCACCAGATGCCTTAGTTCCTTGCATGCATTTGTAAGGTCTCTAAGGGGGGCAGACCGAAGGCAATATGCACCTGCAAGCATACTAGTGTTGCTAATTGCCAACTGGTGTTTAAGGCAAAGGAAATCATCTGGGTCCATCACTAGAAGCAAATTCACAATTTCTATGAGCATGTTCCACATCCTTTCAACCATCCAACAGTCTGTGGATGCTCCTACGAAATCCCCAGAGTCTATTCTTTCATATACTCTCTGCAACAATTCTTGGCCTACAAATACCCACGCCTCAAAGATCTGGAGGACATTGCAAAGTTTGGCATCTTCTAGATTATGGAACTGTTTATGTTGTTTTAAAGAGTGCAAATATCTTGGCTTGCAGATTCTATCATATTCAAGAAGAGGCTTACCTGACATATTTGGTTCCCCCAGACCTAAAGTGAAGGGAGTCCTCTGCATATGGCCTTCAATGGCAAGCCATTTTCTAGAAACCATAGCTTCAGCGCTTTTCCATGTACCCAAACGAGGAAGTAAGCTCTCTTCACTTGTTCTGCTAACCACAGGTAAAGCACCAGGTCTCTGCCATACCTCATGGAAAACTTTCCATGAGAGAACACCACTACTTACTGACAACTGAAGAGTGGGAACCTGCTTGTCATTTTCACAAATCATTGAAATCAACTCAATCTTGGAACTAATTAAGGATTCAAGCCTTCTCTTCCATTCCTCTTTGTCAATGTAAGTCCTTGTGTCACAGAGGACAGACGAAACAAACTGAAAAGTAATCTCCAATGACTGTAAGGCAGCCTTTACCAACCCCTCTCTAGACCAACCAGGCCATTCCTTGAATTTCCACATGGCACTGAGCTCGAGGAGATGCACATACTGCTCGTAACCCGCACACTCCATGGGGGAGGGCTCTATGGATTCTTCAACAAAGGCAAAATAGGATGCGATTTTTTTACAGGACATATTTTTTCCCTGCAAACATAACGAGGAGAGTAAAGACACTAATGCTCTCCATATACCATAATCTAAAAAGAACAACATAATAATAGAATAAACACTAAAATACATTTTAAACACTAAAATTTTGAAAACTGGAATAGAATAAAATGTTCTTAAATCCTTGATATATTTAAAAAGCCATAATATATCAAAAAGCTATATATAATACGTTACTGGACAAAAAACATATCTATTTGTTGCAACTCAACTTTTTATGTAGATGATAAAAACTCAACACATAAATAATGAAAAGAGTTAAATAATGTCAACACATAAATATATATTTTTCCAGTTAACAAAGTGAATAGATATAAGCTAAATATACGGTGGTTGGTCTGTTGGCACTTAAATTCTGAGCACATTACTGTTTATGTAATACAAATAAATCAAACTATTTTTAACTTTCACCATTTTTATTTATCTAAAACTAAAATGCATCGATTTTATTTTTTTATTATTATTTTTTTTAATGAATTTGTACCTTTTCTTAGTTTACACTAACCCGTAAACTAACCTCAAAGAACTTGAAAATTTTAATGCTATCGGATCGCACTGATGTATTCTTTTAATGCAACGAGGTCCTTATTGTATAGTCTATTTGGGTCTAGACTTATTTATGAGTCTATCGAGTTATTAATTCTGAGTATAATGCTAAGCAGATAGAAATGCTTTTTTTTTGGGTGTGTTTTGTTCTTAGGTAAAGGTAAAATACTTTTGAGGGGTTAAATCTATTTTAAAATAAGGTTTGAAAGCATTTTAATAATATATTCAATATTAGTTTATCATGTCACTTATGAGAATTGAATCTAATTATGAAAGATAACAATCATTCCTCATGACCACCTAAAATATACCCAATTAATTTACTATGTATTTTTATTGAAAATTCATGAAAGATGCTAAACTTGCTCTGTTTTTGTGTATATTTGAATTCTTTCTGCACGCATCTGTTATCTCTTGATTTGTGATGTTCTTTTATAAACCAGCTAGGTCCATGAAATAGTTGTCATTAGGCACACTTAATCTCATTTTAGAGTAAGACTAGTAAACTAGGGCGTTCATAAAGGTTTGTTTTTGTATCCAGCTGTCAGCACTAGGGTATGGATCAACAAAATCCAGGAGAAAAGAAGAAGGCTTGCTAATTCATGAAGTATTTTTTATTTTATTTTTGGGATTGGTGAAGGAAAAATTGGTAATTCAAACACTGTATTTACAAAAATAAAATTTTTGAGATTTTTACCCAAATCCAAAATTCACTATAATAATAACATGTTTAGATCTTTGTGGGATATACTCCAGACAATCGAAAGGTGAAAACATAAATAAATTTTAGATTCCATGGATTAGTTTTGTTTTGTGATTAAATTTCCTGTGAAATTATATTTTTAAGAGTATTGAGTTGATTTTGAAAATGGACAGCTTCCGTCTCAACACCAGCTATTGTTTGCATCTTGTTGGGTTCAGTTTTATTAGTATGTATGATCATTATAGCTCTCTACCGTTCAAATCAGCCTAAGCCATTTACTAAAGGGGATGCGAACAAAATGGGTCAAGGTATTATTTCTCTGGATCATATCATGGATTTAAGAATTATATCAACATCAATATGTGTCGTTTGTTTAAAAAATGCTTTGATGTCCTGACCAGGTTCTCCAAGGTTAGTAATATTGCACATGGACATGGCCCTTCTCATGTATGATGACATAATGCGATTGACAGAAAATTTGAATGAGAAATATATAATTGGTTATGGGGCTACAAGCACAGTTTATAAATGTATTCTCAAGAATTGTAAGACAATTGCTATTAAAAGACTATACACACACCATCCACAAAGTTTGCGGGAATTCGAAACTGAGTTAGAGACTGTTGGAAGCATTAAGCATCAGAATCTTGTGAGTTTGCATGGTTATTTCCTTTCTCCACATGGCAATTTGTTGTTCTACGACTACATGGTGAATGGAAGTCTGTTTGACATCTTACATGGTGAGTGAAATGGATGGCAAAAACTATCAAAAAATTTACATGTATAATGGTCATATATAGGTTTTAACAGAAAAGATTGTAACCAGCCTTTCATATATAGTGAATGTTTGCTAATGGCCAACTTAGAGAATCTAAGCAGTGCTAACCTTGCAAACCGCTGCTCTCGATAACCAGTGGCCAGGTGCTCCAGGTCTGGTCTGTTCTGTTCGCCGAATTGAACTGCAGATAATGTTCTCTTCTGTTCG
>APFE031408846.1:0-15949 GCA_000404065.3 Pinus taeda
TTAAACATTTTATTGTTCTACCAGTGTTGTTTTCTACCAATGCTCTAAACTGCTTGAAAACTGAAAACACATCAGACTTCCTTTTCAACATGTAGACCCACACTTTCCTAGAAAAGTCATCAATAAATGATACAAAATATGACGAACCACCATATGAAGTTGTAGGGGCTGGACCCCAAACATATGAATGGATATAATCAATTATTCCTTTACTAGTATGTTTGTCTGTTTTAAACTTTTGCTTACATTGTTTTCCAAACAAACAATGCTTACAGAAATCTAACTTTCCAGACTTTAGATTTGGAAGTAACTTGCGATCAGCCAAAATTTTCAACCCTCTTTCACTCATATGCCCCAATCTTTGATGCCATAAGTGAATGGAACTACTGTCATGTTCAGACACCGTAGACACATAATCTGGTCCGGTACCTCCTTCTAACTGAAATAGATTTCCTACCTTCTTAGCTTTCATAACTAGTAAAATAACTTTGTAAATTTTCATTACTCCACCTTGAATTACAGTTTTATATCCATTTGAATCAAGTTCTCCTAATGAAATCAAAATTTTCCTTAAATCTGGTACATGCCTCACATCAGTTAATATTCTAGTTGTCCCATCAAACATTTGCAGTTGTATACTCCCAATCTCCACAATATTACATGTTACATTATTACCCATGTACACAACTCCATCATTAATTGATTTATATGTCTTAAACCATTCTTTATGGATACACATGTGGTTTGATGCACCGGAATCTAACAACCAATGTTAACCATGATTTGACACATTAACTGATAATACTTCATCGCTCATACCTGAACCAGATGTCGAACCTGTATCTGTCGTATTTTCCTCCTTCTTCTCTGTCGAAGAATCTGCTTTAGAAGTTTGCTGTTGTCGCTTCCAGCAGTCCTTCTTTAAATGCCCTGATTTGCCACAAAACCAACACTTTAGCTTACTCTTCTTCCCTTTCGACTTTGAACGTGAGTCGCTCGGCCTCCTGGAGCGTCTTTCTTTCGAACGACCTCTAACCATCATAGCTTCTGATGTAGAGGTTTCTGAATGCAACCTTCTCCTTGTTTCTTCCGATAATAAAGATGCAACTACATCATCAAACTCAATAGTTTCTGATGAACTAAGACTTATAGAAGTAACAAAATGATCCCATGACTCGGGAAACGAGCACAATAAAGTAATAGCTTTATCCTTGGATTGAATTTTTACTTCTATACTTTGTAATTGCACAAGAAGAGTATTAAAAGCATTTAAATGATCAGCAATCGATGTACCTTCCTTCATTCGCAAACTGTACAACTGTCGCTTCAGGAGAATCCTATTGGTTAAGGATTTGGTCATGTACAGTTTCTCCAGTTTCGTCCACAAACCAGCAGCTGTTGTTTCCGACACGATATTAAACAGGACATCATCCGCCAGACACAGTCGAATTGCACTAACTGCTCTTTCATCCATCTCGTCCCACTCATCATTTGTGATGTTGTAAGGTTGTTTGGATTTACCCATCAACGCCTTTGCCACGCCTTGTTGGACAAGCAGATCATGCATCTTTACCTTCCAGATCTCGAAATTATTTTTTCCATTAAACTTCTCAATTTCAAACCGGGCACTCTGAGTTTTCGCCATCTTGTATCAACCAAAACACAATAATCTCCAAATCCAACTTTTAAATAAAAGAAGTTAATCTCAAAAAACGCCTATGCCTTACTACCTTTGCTTTAAAAAAAAAAAAATTCTGCCCTTTGTACTTCACAGAAAAATTTCTGCCATATGCACTTCTCATAATTTAATATACGTCTTTTAAAAAAACCTCAATGTTCACAAAGTTCGGTCCTTTTAAAAAACTCAACAAGCTATTCAACGCAGCTCAATGCAACCCTTAAAAAATTCCAGGCAACATACCCTACCGCTGAACAGGAATATTGACCAGCGTTCGACCAACGTCCAGTTTTGGGGTATCGACCAACCTCAACATAGCATAAATTTAATGCACAGTGAAGAATGACCACCGAAAGGAGTTGATAATAATAATGTAGAATGTCAAAGTCCCAACCCACAATATATTCTAGTTGGTGAAATGCACGGAAAATTGCTTTATTCTATCAACTCAAACATCACAGCAAAGGATATCGATCAATTCTATGCTTCTGTCAAATAAACTTGGAAGATTTTATTTATAGTTACTGCGATATGAAAATAGTGGCTACCATTTAAAAGGAGATCGATGCGAGACGCGCGGCCAAGGGAAAGGTCTGGAATTGTCGTATCGCCGACTGGCGCTTCTCAAACAGACAACCTGGTAACTGTGTTATACATCCCCAGCAGGCCCATTTGTATGGGAGCCATGATAATTCTCCATATATTAGGTGTTTGTATACTGGGGGCTACAGGTCACAACACATCTCCACGCAGCAGTGATACACAGCTCAATCACGCAGCAATGAATTAATTTAACACGCAAGTCACAGATGGTAGAATCCCATACGCAGTCACGTGGAGTGTTAAACTTTAATGATGTTTCAAACAGCCTTCATACGCCCAATCGCTATGTGCAGTCAAACCGCCTGATCACCACACGCAGGCTAATCACCAACGCAGGTATACACAGTGTTTTGTTCAGCTAGCACCACCATTGCCTGCACAAGCACCATTGTTGCCTAATCCAACAGTGCCAACTGCACGCAGGACGTTCACAGCACCTCCAGCAAACTTTGGACCCGTCACTCCTCCGCTGCGCGCTCCTCCAACATGCTCTGATACCATTTGTTAGAGCCAAGATGCACAGCAGACAAAAAAAACATACACAGCAAATAAATTATGCACAGGAGACACAGCAAATTAACGTGGTTCACCCAACCAATCTAGGCTACGTCCACCAAACATAGGCATCGGCAATCTTTATTAATCAAACAGGAGATTACAAAAATTAATCAATTCCTCACAAACTCTCACCAAAAAACAATCCGTATGGATACCTGTTTTATAGCTAGGAGAATCTGTCTCATAAATCCTCTCACATCAAATATAGGATGCATTAACTCTCTCCCAACAACCTAGAGCTAATCTAGCAACAAATTCCTATTGTTGTCACCTACTGAGATTTTTGCCTATTTTATTTAAAACAGAAAATCTCAACAAGGAGAACGCCTTACAGTGTAACTAATCTCATGATCCGTGTATGAAATAATTAGTTTTCAATAAAGCTTTTATATTGGTTAAGGAATTAAGATTTTTTTAATTATATTTTCATATTTAAAAGTATATATAATTTTAGTGGTTTCAAAGTTAGTTCAAATGTTGGAAAAAAAGTTTTATAATAAACATTTTAACATTAAAAAAACGAACATTTCAAGTACCGACACATTTAACATGAAGGTAGGTCAACAAAACTAGCATTTTTTATTCACTGTGTTTTTGCAGGTGAATGGAGAAAATACGCGTTGCTATATTGTTTTTTTCACAAAATTTTATTATATCACATTTATGTTAAATTTGATATTTTATTAATACAAAATATCAAATTTAACTTTGGTTTCTATAAACTAAATGCGAGTCTTCCTTAAAAATCTACGAAGAATGATACTAGATATTTTAACTATTTACAATTTATCTACAAACATAAAAGATTATATGTCGGACAACCCTGAATTCATTTATGTGTTTAAATATCAATTCTATCACCCCAAAAACAACCAAAACTTCTTATGAAATGCACCTTCTTTAATCCCACGCGCACAAGGATTTGGTGTGGAGGTTCATTGAACTTAACCTTTATTTCCATTGAGTAATTAAATGGATTTACTTGTGACTTCAACTTTCAACTTTGAATGCACAACATCCATTGTTTCGTGAAAAAAAAATTATATTCGTGGGAACGTGTTCCATAAGGAGTGACAATAGTGTCTAGTAGAGAGATACCCATTAATCTTCGCATATTTTTCATGGTTGGACTGGATAGTTAGCTCTTATAATATGATGGTTAATTTTGATTTATACATGACAAATTGAGTTTCATCAAACAAAAAAACCTCTAAAAAATGTTATATGTTGTTTTCAAGGTTGGAGTGGTTAGTTAGCAAATTGAGTTTCATCAAACAAAAAAACCTAAAAAATGTTATATGTTGTTTTCAAGGTTGGAGTGGTTGGAGTGGTTAGTTAGCTTTTATAATATAATGGTTAATTTTGATTTACACATGACAAATTGAGTAAAAAAAAAAAAAAAAATCTAAAAAATGTTATATGCTATAATAATTATGTGGAGAGTTTATAGATCTTAATATCACTATGTTGCATGTAGTTAGTACTTATGATAATTATGTGGAGAGTTTATAGATCTTAATATCACTATGTTGCATGTAGTTAGTATTTTTGATAATTTTGTGCCTTTCGAGTAGGTTAGAGCATGCACATTTATCTATAATTTTCGATAATTTTATCATTTTCCGTGTTTATCATTTAAAGCTTGATAAAAAAAATATAACAAAATAAAATGACACATCTCTTTAGCCATATTATATGCATGTATACCATGATTTATAGGAAGGATTATTGTTAGTTATTTGTAACTATTCTTATGAAAATATTATGTGTTTTTTTGTGTATTTTTGTGTTATTTGTTAATGCTACATTAAAAATTGGTGGTTGAGTGCAGTTAAACTCTAAGAAAAGAAGATGTGGGGTGCTTTGCTGCAAAAATCTCGCTCAACTTTTTTTTTCTTCATTGGTATAATTGTCAACCTTTTACTTATTTGACTATTAAAGCAGCTTGGTTTTTTTCGTCTTTGTATGGATAGTTGGTGATGCGCAATAATGCTCTAGACTGCCATTAATTAACCATTCTAGCTTGGGATGTGTCATCTTTGTGTTGTTAAATCTATTGAACAGATAATAATGTGAATTGACATCTCTTGTTAAGAATAGAAACTATACATGCTAGTGTGGTAATTCACAGTTTGCTTTGAATGGTTAAACCTTTTTAGTTTCTAATATAGTGTTGAAATGGTTCCTATTGCATCCACACCTTTAAGAATTTATCTATTGATGCTAAAGAGGTAAATCAAATGTATGTAAAAAAATATTACAAGTTCCTCAGTCTCTTTTGGAAGTAAGTGGTACTTGGTGTGACTGTGAGTTTTTATATTCTTCATTGTGTGACCATTTTAACATATTTGTTGCAGATTCGGTTTTTTCCTTCTTCATTTGAGATTTGAAGGCCCTTCATTTGGTGAGCCTATAATAAGAGTACCTCTACCACACAACCCTTACATGAAGTCGGTGTCTGATTGCTTCCAATCCTACAATTTGTTAGGATGCAGAAACAAGTTGAATGGGAAAGAACTCAACCTCCGTTGCAACTGGATAGATGAATCTACATCAAATATTAGTCAAGATTAGTAGTCAGCAGTAAAAATCAAACCTAGAAATCACATGCAGCAAGTGCAATATTTTGCTAAAAGAATTAGAAAAGAGGGATTGCAACTTGTGAGGCCTTATCGGTTGTTGAAATATATGGTGCAACACTCACCATTATCTCAAAACATTCAAATTGTCCTCACACCCACATATATTGTACATTTTTATTATCTGTGTAGATCTCTTCAATAGGGGCCATGTTTGTATTCTCCCTGCAATTTACATGACCCACATATAAATTGTTTAACAAACAAAGATCCTCCTAACACAAACTAAAACCTAATAAAATTTGTAATAGTGTTGCACCATGATCCCAATTTGATATAATTGCTTTGACTCTTTTTAAATTTGTGAAATTGAATACTTGTCGACTCCATTGAATTGTCATTGTACCTCACCCAATTTAACATAAAAAGTGACTCTTATTTCTCGTTTCAAAAAACTCAAAGGTTGAATTCAATGGGTTTCCTCCAAACTTTATTAATACCACAAAAATTTCCATTTCTTGGAAGCAGACATGGGATGGAATATTGCGCAATGTCCAACAAAAACTGCACAAACTGGCTCTAGCATATTTAAACTCTAACTACCCCAATAGGGTGCCTACTAAACCAATATGACAAAACTGAAGTATCTTTAGCTTCCTTCAATATAAATACCAAACATTGAAGTCCCATAAGGAGGGTCCTCACTAAGTATAAATAATTTATTTTTATTATACATTGTCATTTCATAATAATCTGAGAAACTTATGTCTTCAGTTATTCTACTCCAGTCTGTAGAATGGTCGGACCCAAAACAGTACATGCACAAAACAACTCACCCTCCATTAAGGAGTTGATGCTTTCCATTGGCCCTACAATGGATGCATGCATTCCAAAGTTGGACCTGTGTAGTTTGAACTGGTGATCTCTATACAGTTTCTTGGAATTATACTATAATTATGTCTTGGATGCAATCTAACGTGGGAGAGGGGATTGATTTGTAGCAAACATTTCATTGAGAGTTTAATCGAGTTCGTTGTGAATGTGGATTCCCATGGATAAGGAACTGCAAGCACATAGACCAATGAATACTACAGTGGCATTAAAAATGGGAGAATCCACGAGTGGTTGCTTATTAGCATGAGCGTTATTGTTGTGGTGGTGGGCCAGTCTGGTGGGTTTCTTTTGAGTCACCTTTATTTTGAGCAAGGTGGGCACAACATATGACTCCTTTCTCACTATAAAAACTTAAATTTTGATTATATTTCATTGTCCAGATATTTTCCATGATTATTGCCTTCCACATTCCCCACTCCTCCTATCGGCGTTCCTTTGCACCTCTCAATGCAATTACTAGTTTAACATTAATATATACTGGGTTGAAATTTTTTGTGGAGTTATAGTGTGTGCGTTATCATGGTTGACTTTGCTTGCATTCTACTTGTTCTATCTCAACGATCAACATTGAAACAATTAGATGTTTTTGTCCTTATTCTACCTTGATTTTGGTGACCTTGTATTATTAATTTCACCTTCTTTGTTATGTCATCAACAATTGGAACTTCTTGGCAAGGTGGGATTCTACACTCACATCCCATGTGTAGGTTTGAATGTTCCTTCTACATAGCAGCTCCACCCTCTCCAACTTGTAAATGTGTTAGAAAACCTGCATAGATGAATCTAGCTAGTAAAGGTTAAACACACAGCTTTGCAGAGAAAAAACACTAAAAGAAAATCGAAAAAACAAAAAGAATGATTGATTCAGAAAATAGGTTACAATGCTCATGATATAGAATTACTGGGTGAAGATCCCAAGCTAATGCACCATAGTGGTGATCAGTGAGAGGACTCAACACGTATAGCAAGTTTCGGAGAGAACTAGCGAGTTGCGGAGTGAAAGGAGGAGAAAATCAGGGAGTAAATCATGTAGAAAGGATCTTGCATGTAGTCCCACAGCAAGTTCCTGAGAGAACTAGCTAGTTGCGGAGTGAAAGGACGAGCAAATCAGGAAGTAAATCATGTAGAAAGGATCTTGCATGTAGTCTCATGCATGCATGGACAGTCAAAGGTGCCAATCTGGTGAAGATTCCAATGTTGAAGGCTTGCATGTCAGTGAATGCTCTAACTAAGTGTCTGCATGTGCCAGTAATGAAGGTCTTAGGTGTGTAGTACCTCCAACACAACTTGTGTGCATGCATGGGTTATATGTAGAATTAGTTATGGGTTATATGTGGAATTCATTATATAAGATAAAATATTTTACTTTTAAAATTATATAAATTTTCTAAAACTTGTATAATATTTTTTTAAATAACATAGTTTTATAAAAATATACCAAGATATTTTATGGTTAGTATTTTAAGAATTAATAACATTTATTCACACTTTAAAATAGGTATGGTTCCTTATAATTTTTCTGGAAAAAGATATTTTATATTATCTTTATTGAAGGGTTTAACATTACTAAATGATATGGTGTAAGGATATTAATTCTTTTATCAACTTGACATTCATATGCAACCACATAAAAAGTAAGGCAATCTCACATTATTAAATATAGAAGAAAGAAGAAATAATTATTTGTGATCATTTACCACACACAATTCAACAATTCATTAGGAACATATGCAGGTTTAAAGTACATGTATGGCTACGATATCTATTGTAAGGCCATCTCCACATATAAGGCTATGATAGTTATGGTAAGGTCATCTCCAATTAAACATGTCACATATGGTGTCTATTAAGCATCAACTGCAATCATATTGAGAAATCAACATTCATATAAACATTTAATTTTAAATATTATATATATATTTGGAGGTAAATGGGATTTTTTTTGCTTATTACGTGCAAGGAAAGTTAAAATAAGCGTCTTAGCTACTTCTAAGTGGATTGGATTTGAAATTGCAACTCTTGCTGCAAGCAGGTAAATGGGATATTTGCACGTGCAAATCTTGTTTTCATCGCCCCACGCCTCTCTAAACTGTTCCACATAATTCTGTTTACATTTCATTATATGATTTCAATTTTAATGCATTTTATTGATTTTAGAAATTTTATATATCTTAGAATTATAACATAACATAAATTAGATATGAAGAAAATGTATAAGACTTCAACTTATAATTTATGTATTTTAAAATTGGTTTTCATTATTTATATTGTTAAGCACTTCTGTGGTAATTTGTATTATTGTAATGTTAAAACCAATTTTGCAAAACAATTTATTTTTTACCTTTTCATCAATTAAAACATTATATCATTTTTCATATTAAAATTAGTGTATCCTGTAATGTATTATATTTTATCATTGTTCAAATCAACATGCTATTATAAATCAATTTTTAATGTATCATTTTTTGTTTGTTTGTTAGTTTATGTGGGTTTTGAGATGACTCGCACGACTAACCTATGGCTTGAGTAGTTGCAACCTAAGGGCATCTAAGCCATCAAAATCACGTAAGGATCATACTTAGCCTAGGCCACACAGACTCTTAGCATGGTTGGATTTTTTCCATGTAGTTTCAAATTGATGATCTTTACACCATAGAGTGTTTTGACAAAACATCCTATCACATTCTTCTCTACACCCCATGGGAATTTCCAATATATCATTTGTTTTATGTATGTTCAGCATTGGTGAAGCTACATCATGTTTATGATCAAGAATAACACCTGAATAGGGAGAGGAACTGAATCTGTGACTTAGCATCTAGGAGTGCCTTAACAGTGCACCCAATCACTATCCATCCAAGACCCATTGGACAATATATCGTTACTAAAATCCATGCATATTATTGTTTTTTATTATGTCATTAGTGAAATAAATGAAACTAATTTATTTACATATTTTTCACTCTACCAATTTTGAAACAAATATACCCTATTGTTTTTGTCTTCTATGTTTATTGATGTTATCTCATTGTTAAAATAATTTGAAGTACAACAAAACCATTGCAACTTACTAATTGTTGGGCATCATTATTTGTTATATACTCACTAAAATCAATATATTCTATTATTTTTGTTATGCCACTAGATTTTTTTATACTGCATGATTAATATTGCATTCATTCGTTGTTTCTAATAATGGAGCATATCAATAGTGTTAAGGTTTATCTCTTAAATTTTTCTATTACTACAGAGTGTGCCTATTTTATAATAGGAATTCCATACTTTTAATTTAATTATTAATCATTATTTACATGGACAATAGGAATTGTTGATCCAAATTGTTAATATTGATTCATGCTTCCCCATCGAGCATGGTAGGAATTTCCCAATTATTTTGTACATACTATACATACATACATACATACATACATACATACATACATACATACATACATACATACATACATACATACATACATATACATATATATATATAATATATATATATATATATATATATAAGCTTGATAGATCCTTCAAGAAAGTTACATCCACATATGAATAGTTAGGTGGACTCAACTTGCCGAAAGGGAAACCAAGTTTGTTGGCCACCTAACCGCATAATAAGTCATCCAGTAGAAGAAAATGATTAGTCTTTATACCCAAGCTATATAAGTTTGTATATCATGACCGTGTCCATACTCTATTTTACTATAAACATATACAACATCATGCTAAAAATTAAAAGCTAACCGCATATATACTAAACAAAATTAAAACCAACTTTCATGTTATTCATCTCCCTCGGCAGAAGCATATTCAATTGGGGTCGGGTCCTTAACATTGGAACCAAGAAGCACTATCTGCAAGAGAAGACAGGGGAGGTGATCCTCGATTCGGTGAAGGCTTCCATCCTATTTTTGCAGGTGGAACTCAAGTTTCTGGAAGTCCTACTTGTAGTTAGGGAAGTCTTGTACCGTTGTCGCCATGCTCACTAAAATCTGCTCCAAGGCCTTGCCCAAGAGACTTTTCATGGTCCATATAAATACAAATTCTATCTAAAATGGGCCACTCGCCCGCAAGCATGCCCAGGATCCAACACCATCGCTTTCCAGTCCTCCATCTTGATATCTGTCGAACCCTCCTGGTGGTTTAGATCTGCTTCCCACTCGTCAATCAATCTCCCGATTTCTTCACTGGTCCCTCCACGATAAGTGTTGGTCACATCATTAATGATAATGGCTATCAGCTTATGTCCCCTTGTTCTGTCACCTAAGGAACTGGGTTGTTCCTCCTGCACTATCACTCGAGGCCTCCTAACGCAGCCCCTAGCATTTGTAGGCCTCGCCATCACAACTAGCTCAGAGTACCTAGTAAAAAGATGGATGATGCAAGAAGCTTGTACAAGTGGTATCCCCAGCCCAGAAGCCCTTCACTTCCGGGTGAACCTACCTCCCCACGCACCTACCATGGGAGAACAAAAAAATAATTTCCATGATATAAAAATTTGAATCTCCACCAATATTAGCCCATGCATCCTATCGAGGTCTTCCATCCCACCCAAGAATTCAGTTTCCTTACCCCATAGCCAATTTGCATAGTAGCCAGAAAGAGAGTTTAAGAGACCACCATAACCAACGACAACAACTTTATAATGATCCCCAAACCCAGAGTGGTATATACCCTCAATTAAGACCCCACAGAAGCTTCCACGACGACCATGGGTGCATAACAAAGCAAGACAGACAACACAATTTTTACAATGCAAGACTGCCAGTGATGCAGGGGGTGAAAATTACCCTCAACCCCATAAATTATAGTAAAACAGAGCCTACAGGAAGAGTTGAAGACGACCCAACCCCAGACCCCAATGTCCTCAAACCAAACCAGACAACATCATTCCCTAGGGTTGACACCATGAATCCACATCCCATATAACCCCATTTGAGAGAGGCAGTTTTCATAACATACCGACACAGAGACCGTACCAGTTAGGATAACATACTATGCATCTCTAGTTACTCCGACCCGCAGACAATTCAACCCCATGCAAAACCCAATCCCATGACCAAACAATCAGATGCATGGAGGAGGGGGAAAAGAAATAATTAGCATACCAGGTTACCCTTGCCCGAAGATGAATAGTCCACTGCATTTCCTGGAGCCACAACTTCTCTCTGCCCATGGAGTCACTTGTCCACACTACAATCCCCTAGACATTAAATCAACCACCAAACCTCACAGATTTATTAACACTAACCCGACCACTAACATATTGTCTCTGCCACCTTCCATGGAGATATTAACCCTTTGCATGCATAGAGCCACTGCACCCATCGTCTCGACCGTGTTCGGGGTGGTGGGTTTGTACCCCAATGTCCTTCACACTAATTTGAATTTGATGGGAGTGCCATCCAGTTTTCACCCCGATCGGGGGTATTTTATTTATTTTCAATAAATGGGAAATATTAATTTATAAAAGTGATGGAGTCAAAGCATTCAAAAAGGAGAACAAATATTCACCCTTAGAGTGAACCAGAGGGCTTGAAGAAGAGTACATGCAATTACAAAAAAAACTAAACAACTTCATTTTCTAACCCAATTACAAACATCCATATATGATTTAGCTCTTGAACCCTTAAAAAAATATATGACTCATAACTAAGACTGCATATTACAAAATTCATAGGAGGAATATTGTTATCCCTATTAACTATTATCTCGATAATTGAGTGAAATAGATTGAATCTAATCATCTAGTGTACCGAGAACGAAATTCTCAGAGGAAAAAGAGACTTGCTCATGGTAGTGATGGAGCGATGAGGAGGTAGATCCATGACCAGCAATATTGAGCCTAGAAAGCTCATTAAGTGAATACCTATAATATGCCTAGAGTTGGATGTTATAATTTTAATAACATGGAAAATATTAATGACAATATAGGATCAAATATACACATTGCAATGGCAAGAAATTGAAGGTCATCTTACCACGTTGAGAAGAACCCAAATAAGGAAGGAGACTTGATCGATGTATATGTGTATCTTTTGTATATGCATATACATATCAAAGCATGCATACATGGATGTTACACATACACGAAAATGCTTTCACAGGAATAAAATTAACCATTTTTACACTTTTATTTATGTGAGATTAAAAACAAGCTCATTCCTATTCTTGCATTTTCATCCTCACTCAAACAACACCCACTCACTTGGGCATCATAGGGGACCACATAGTCACACATATGTGCAAGTCATCTTTCATATATTCACTTGCATTTTCGCATATGTGTGACTTCCGTATATGCATGCTTCTATATCTATGTGCATATACAGAAGTTGCACATATATGGAAGATGCATTATGTATATGGAAAATTTCTATATATGCACATAGATATGGAAGTGCACATATATGAAAGTCACGCATATGCAAAAATGAAAGTGCATTTATCAAAGTAGACTTCTATATATGTTCTTGCATATCTATGTGCATAGAAAAAATTATACAAGTAATATCCCCAGTGACGTGACTTAAGACGTTATTGCTGAAAGTTGAACTATAATTAATTTGGAAAATGTAAATGATAGAATTTACATGTTTTCTATTAACAAGAAAATATTTATATTTACGTTTATTTGGAAGAAAAGACAATGAAATTTAATCACATTAATATTCTTGAGAATATGTAAAGGGTTATCAGATACATCTAAATTCCTAGTAGTCAAAGAATCAGTAGGTGAGTTAGTTATGTTCCAGGAATGGAAATAACAAAAGAGGAAAAATTCCTCATTAATTCCCCTTCACTTTCTGAATGAAAGGAGAGAGAGAGAAAGCGTATCAGAGAGAATGGATGGAGATAAATTCCATTAGTCTAGAAATGTATGCAGAGACCAGGGATAAATGGTTGGAGATAAATGCCATCAATGTAATTCTTTGTGGAATTACTATGGGAGAGAAAGACATAAATATCCAAGCAACACTGGTGGGAGAAAAATACTGGTGAGAAACCCTCAATTTAAAGCAGAACGTTGCTTGAGGTTGCAAGTAAATAGTCTTAGAATTTCTTAGAAAATTGGATTCTTAACTGGAAGGGAAAAGCTTGAGGGTAGCTAGGCAAGAAGCTAACTTGCGGTTGGGTGGACCGTGAGAACCTTATTACCCACCACCTATGGGTGACACCCATAGGAGGAATTATTTTCTCCTGTATAGTCTTCAGGTGAAAGCCAATAACCCCCTGCAGACAATAGATAGCTCTATGTATCACCATCTCAGCCACCTAAGTTGGCTATTATGTACCCTCGCCCATTTGTTATGATCATATGTTTGAAGGTGGGCCTCCCAACCCCAAAGGTATGGCTTTCATTGTGTAGTTGGATAGTTGTTCTTACTTATCATGGAAACTCTTAGGGATGGAATAGTGGGTGGATTCAGCAGAAAGAATGGGCTTGGTTTGTACTCTTTTCCCCTTGTCCAACTTGGTGGTTAACCTTGTATCCTAGTCTCGTGGGATCTCGTTTGTTGGATGCTAGCTTTAGGAGTGTAACTACATCAGAACTATCAATTTTGGTTATGTGGTATCGCTTCCAAACACAACATACATCACCCCCCCCCCCGCCACTCATTATAGCCCCTTTCCACATATTTCCCATCCAAGTATACATTTTTCCATTGGGCCCACAAGGAGTTAGCCTCCCCCTCCTCTTATCCACACTTTAGGTCAAACCTGAAATAATGCCCCAAAGGTTTACGTATCTAAAAAGAAAGTAACAAGAATTATGTGTCCCATCTCAATAGGAAATGTACCATAAAATGCAAAAGATGGTCAGGACATACAAATTATACCCCAACCCATTCCATCATTATGACACATGACACCTTCCATTTGAGGGATGTAACATGGACCTGTCACTCCCTTGGAGGATAAATCTACCTAATAGGGTCCTTGATTAACCTCTTTATTGTACCTGGGAACATCTATACATTCTAAAGCCCATTATTGAGGGCGTGCCACTATGGAGTGTCCACTTGGTTCCATGATTTTTAAGCCCATTTACCCAATTGAATTAATGAATTGTTGTGCTGGAAGGTGAGGAGACACATTGGATCTTGTACACGATTGCAAGTGGATCTTCATCTTTGGGTTTGGACTCGCTATACGGGGTCCAAGCCCTCCAGAGAGTCTTAATGTCACTTGTAGGGTGAGTGTTGAGAGCTATGGGCCTCCACTATAGCAGAGAGTAGATATCCACACCATAGGATCCTCTAGCACCATTCATTTTTTTGTTCGTGTCCCATTTATTTGATATACGACTTTACCTTTCCTTGTATAAATATTCTTTATGCATTGTCATTAAGGCGTTCGATTGACTTGTTGAATAAATCAAATTTCATACTATGTCTTACCAACCGATCCATGCTAATTAGTACATCATATGACCCTAATGGTAGCAAGTTCATGTCAACTATGGACATGTTGTCTAATATTATAAATAGTCATGCTTTTATCACACACTCAAGTTGCTTCTTAGTTTAGATGGCCAACTGAACCAACAAAGAACATTCATGTGCTATTCTCTTCAATGCACACTTCTCTACGACTAATGGACTCACATAACTAAAATTTAATCTAGGGTTAATTAAGACTGAAATAGATTGGTTATTGATTGAACCTTCACTTCAACCACTGAAGCTTGGTGATTTTCCTATATGTTGTCCAATGATACATAAATATGCAGCTTAATAACCCTTGGTTGATCTTTCATATATGAGCATATCCATTTGTGCATATACGGAAGATATGCACATATACAAAAGATGCGTATATACAGAAGTTGCACCTATACAGAGGCCAAAATTCTTCACAACTTTCATATATGCCCAACTTCCGTATATGTGCATATATTTCGTATATGCACATATATTTTGTATTTTCCATGAGGTGTAAATGATAAAGGATGACATGTATCACTTCAAAAACAATACTTTCAATTATGTTATATTAAGATTTAAATTATGTGTGTTAATGTCACCTTGAGAAATCACAGGATCAACCTTCACACTAGGATCCATGAGATTATGAGAACATTCAAAGTGGAAATGGATTGCAAAGGAAGGAAATAAGCTATTTGCAGTGATATAATTAACTCATTTGTTGGTATTGATATGAAATTTAACTATTCAATTGTGTATTAGTGGTATGTGAACCCACCAATGAAACAATAGAACCAAAACAAAATTTGGAGAAGAGGAATGGAGAATGTTGTTTGAATCAATCAATTAATTTAGTGTCAAATGTTTTAGTTAGAATGAAACAATCTCACCTAAACACTTTTAAACCTAATGCATTTCATGCATGTATGAGATCCTCTGCATGTGTGCAACTTCCATATAAGCGCATATATAGAAGTTTTGCATATACAAAATATATGCACATATACTGAAGTTGTGCATATACGAATTATGCACAAATTCTGCATATGCGCATATATGGAAGTTGTCAACCCTCCTCATCCGTTAGCTCTCCTAGAAGTCAATCCTCTTTTATGTCTCATGTTTCAAGCCAAGGATTGAATCATTCCATGTCCTCCATTAACCAGTTCCCCCCTGGTCTCAGTGGACCAGACCCCTCT
>APFE031408847.1:0-17060 GCA_000404065.3 Pinus taeda
CTACTCATCTAGCACTCATCCCCAAAAAAAACAGGCCATCTTCCTTTGCTCGTTTCAGGCCCATATCACTCTGTAACTCCTATAAAATCTTGACAAAAATCATTGCTACCCGCCTAAAGCCTTTGCTCCCTTCTCTCATTTCCGAAAATCAAGGGGGATTCTTAGCCAACAGACAAATAACTTATTCCATTTTATTTTTGCAAGAAGCCATCCATTCGAGTCCAACCAGAAATGAGAAAGGGTTTATCCTCAAGCTTGATCTGGCCAATGCATTTGACAAAGTGAGACACTCCTTCCTCTTGGCAGCTTTGAAGAAGATGGGATTTGATGACCGCTTTCTCAACCTCATTCAAGCCTACATTTCGGGGCCATGGATCTCCCCTCTTGTAAATAGCAGACCTGGAGAAGTTTTCCAATCCTCTAGAGGCCTCCGACAAGGTTGCCCCCTCTCACCTTATCTTTTCATTCTAATGGTTGAATCCTTCAGCAGAGCGTTGGACTTCAACCGGAGGGTTGGCTTAATCACAGGAATAAAATTTGGGGATGGGGTCAAGAACATAAATCATTCACAATTTGCCGATGACACCCTGCTGATTGGAAGGGCCTCCACCACAATAGCCAAGTGCTTCAAATCTCTCCTTGAAAAATACATAAGCTACTCTGGCGGAATGGTAAATAATTTGAAAAGCTGCATATATGGCTGGAACACAACAGTACAGGTGCTTCACAATATCGTCGTCATCTTTGGAGTCACATGCAAGTATGATTGGACTCACTTCTCTTACTTGGGCATGCCTGTAAGTGTTGGACCTTTGAGAGCAGAAGTCTGGGACACAGTAGTTGACAAAATAAAAAGAAAAGTGCAGCAGTGGGGATCTATTTGGCTCAACCCAGCTGGTCGCCTCACTCTTCTTAAGTCAGGTATATCTTCTCTCCCCCTATATCATTTTTCTCTTCTTCAAGCTCCAACCTCCTTCCACAAAAAAATGGAAATCGTCCTTCGCCAATTCCTATGGCAGGGGGGAAATATGATAAAAAGAAATTCAACTTGATTAATTGGAAGCAGGTGATCCAACCCCAAGACCGAGGAGGTATTGGAATTAGATCTCCTAAATTTCTCAATTTAGCCTTTGGAGTCAAAATTGTCTGGATACTCATTACTAGACTCCCAGCATGGTGGAAAAAAGTTCTGGAAATTAAATACCTCAATTTTCCTAGACAACAGCTTCTTGATCGAGATATTCCCAATAGAGAATCCTCCAAAATTTGGCGATTATGCAAGAGAGCAATTCCACTAATTGCTCAAAATACTTCAAAAATCCCCAAGGGAGGTGCAAGCATCAATATTGGAGCAGACAGAATCATGGTTCTACAACCAATAAACAGACATGGGGGAGTCCACCCTATCCTTTCCTTTTTTGAAAGAACAGGCATTCATTACCTGGACTAGATCTCCCAATGGTATCCTCACACCCTTCTTTGGTCAGGTTGGGCCTTCCCAGCCATACCCAATAGTCTTAATGCAAGTCTTTCTGTCCTTCAATCCCTTTTGCACAGTATAGCCCTTGTCAAAAAGAACGATCTTGATGTGTTTCGTTGGGACCCATCCGGATCCTCTTACACCATCCAAGTTGCTCACCATTATATTTGCAACATCAGCTACCCCATGCCAAGTTGGCACCACTGGAAGGTGGTTTGGAAATCTGAGGCAATTCCAAAAATCAAGTTTTTTCTCTGGACCCTCCTCAAAGGGAAAACCCTCACGGTCGAAAATTTGCAAAAGGGAATTAATGGCCCCTCACGTTGTCCTAACTGCTTAGCTACTGAAGAATCAATGCATCATCTCTTTATTGAATTCCCTTTTGCCATCAACTGTTGCAGGAACTTGTCTCATAACAATCAAATCCCATGGAACACCCAAAACACCATAGGAGAAATTCTTTACAAATGGAAAAAAAACTACCCCTGGCAGCATAGGAAAAATAACACAGTGAAGAGAGACTGGGACATTCTTCCCCACAATATGCTATGGAATATTTGGCTGGCACGAAATTGGAAGGTTTTTAAGGATAAGGACTCAACTGTTAGAAGCCTTTGCACCAAGGCAAGGAGTCTTGCCCTTGAGATCATCTCAGTTAAGAATCCGAGAAGTATAAATGTCAGTGAACTCAGCATAGAAGAACGCATTTTCTTATTGAAAGTATATAATTAGTCATAGATAAAATACTTGATGGTTATCCATTGCATATCCTTAAATCATCATTTAAAACCAAAAAATTATATTATTTCACCTAAATATTTAGATTCATAATAATACTAAGTTCCATGAAAATTCAAAGATAATTTTTGACATTATCTAATATAATATTTCATACAAAATATAAATATATGACACCCTAAGAAACAAAAATAGCATGCCACCAATGTTTAGCTTTCAAATCCATCCAATAAGAGAAAGGAATTAGGAAATAAATTATTAATTGATACATATACATACTATTCTAAATGATGGTTTACTAAAAAATCCAGTTACACCAAAATAATGTCACAACTTACAAGTTTCTAAATTCCATTGCTCCAATGATAATGAAAGCAATGAAATGCCTCTAGTTGCACGAAAGGTATGCATTAAAGCCAAAGAAAGAGGGGAATTGAATATTTGTGCAAAAGAATCTCCTCATATTTAAATGCATCTTGAGAAGCATAAAGGGAGAAAAGCTATGCCATAGTACCAAAATGATTCAATCCAAATGCATCACATCTTTTACTATGTTTTCTAAAAGGTTGGTAAGATGTGGACATTTTTCAAACTTGATGGCATTTTTCATGTGTCATCAACCAATAGCAATAGCACATGAAAAAACTTTCAAATGATATCTTCAATTTCTTCTTATAGTAGCCATCATCCATGTAATTATTCATGAATGTATTCCACCTTCCATCAATACACAAAGAATATTAAAATTTCATATCAAAAATATACATATAGTAAAGGACAACAAAAGTCATATATGTATATATATATATATACATAAACTTTGTGCAAAGTAAAAAAACATATAACTTAATAATCCTCACATGTCAAAAAGCCTTCTTTCCTTTGCAACTTGCCAAATCTCATAAATTTGTTCCCATTTCACCTCTGTCGTGTTAGGACCTATTAATGATATATATATCAATGCATCAAGTGTGTTAATTGATAGTCTTATTATCCTTATATCTTTGATCATATTTTTCTTAGAGAACCCTCATTCACATGTGACGGTGCTCATTGGTATGACAAGCATTGCTTGCCATAATTTTAGCATATTTGGATACCTAAAGTGCCAATCTTTGTTTGAGAAAATACTTTCCATGCATCTTCCATTAATAATATTTCTCTATTCAAATAAACCACGTCAATAAATTGATATAATTCTCTTTTACAAGTTGTAATATCAAACATTAGTACATTTTCACCTTCGTTACATGTTTTATGTTGCAAATGTGAAAAAAGTATTTCAAGCCAATGCTTTACACTATTTCCCTGACATAAATATCTGACGGGTAATGGCAAGGACTAAAAAAACTTGTTGGATTAAAAAGATGAAGATCTGGAAATCTTGAATCGAAACTCTCAATCAATGCTTGGACATAATTTCTTGTAAGTTGTATGCAACTCTAAAGGGAGCCCTCAATGCAAGCTACCATGGGTTTTGAAAATTGTTCATCATGGATTGAAATATACAAAAAATCATGTCTATGGGTATTCCCCTCTTTGTCAACATTTTCATGGAAACCATCTTTGGAGTCTTTCAAAAATTTAGTAAGATGTAAAACACCTTCTACAAAAGAATTTAGTATATAAAAATATCTTTTAAGAGTATTTAGTGCATGGTTAATAGGTATTCCAAGAAATGTGACATCCACATTATCTTCTTCAAAATTTTCGTTTAGATTATTCAACTCCTTCAAAACATCAGCAAGCATTTTTAAACAAAATTGAATTAAAAAAATCCTTGCCTTATGATCCAATGAATTCTTTCTTTCTCTCTTCTACACGCTCAAAATAGAGAGCCATAGAATCCCATGGATTTGAAGAAACTGCAAGGATTCTAATTCCATTATCTCTAATAAGGAAATGAGCTTATTATTTCTCTTTGCTAAATTTCCAACCCATGAGTATACCTTGTTTGTTATTGTCTCAACATACAAATACTCAGGTATCCTTTTCAAAGCATATGATGCTACAAGTGCTTCAATATGTGAAATGCAATGAGTGCCAATCAAATTTGCTAACCATTCTTTAGCAGTGTGACAAATCCATTTTCACATCCAACCATAGATGAAGCACCATCAGTCGAAACCGCTATTGGTTAATCATTTTCCAACTACCTTGTTTCCTTTAAATTAACGATGGTATCATATATAGTCTTTCCTTTTCCACTAGGAACAATAATCATTTTCATAAATTGTGTGACTGGAGGGCCCAAAACTTTTAAATCTAGATATGTAGAATACACAACAAGGTGTTGTTCCAAACCATTGTCTATACTTTCATCTAACATTATAGAGAAAAAGGGATTTTCTAACACTTTTCTAGTTTGCACCTCTTCAAGATAATTTGATATAGAGTGAATGAATTTAGTAGATTTTTTTCTATTTATGTGGGAAGAATACTCTATTCGAGAAGGCATATTAGGTGTCTGTAGATGCATTTGAATATGACAAAGATCTTCATAAGTAAAAATTGAAATATCTTTTTTTGCAATAAAATATGCTAACTAAATGGTAGTTCTGACCATTTCCTTATTAGCCTCACTTATAGCCACTATGTGTTCTTTAATGGGATTTTCAAACCTTTCACATACAAATATCTCTGAGTTGATGTTTGATGAATAATGGATTTTGCATGAGTTCTCACAACATCATATTGAATCGTATTAAATCCATCTCCAATACCCCATGGACCTTCAGATTTGTATTTCTCACAAATTTTACACTTCATATGAGTCTTGTGATATTCAACATTGATACTATACACCAAGGATGTTTTATCATCCACTCTTCTCAGAATTCACGTTTTGAGAAGGTCTTCCTCCTCGAACTACTAGATCCACCATCGTGTCCTTCCCTTTTATTACCAAGAGTTTCTATATCAACAAAATACTCTTCATTCATATCTTCATTAGCATCATGATTCAAATGAGGTATATATGGAATATCTTTAACATTATAAGTATTTGATGTTTTAAAATATACATAAAAAAATTTAGTTGATTGACCCTTCCTTTTTGGAGGCATTTCTATTTAAATAATTTACCTAAATGCAAAACAATTACAGTAAATCACAATAATCAAATAAAGAGTGAAGGATTGATAGTCATTACATAAGCAAAGATGTCAAGATAATAAGGTGTAATTACTAAAGAATAGCACATTCCACCTTGAAGTGTATATGAATGTGGAATGATTTTTTTTATCTATTTGTAATATTAGAATTTTATTAGTCACTCAAATTACATTTTGGTAATTTTTTATGATAAAATCCCTTCAATAAATATGATATTTATTATGGTTCATTAGATTTCTTTGTTTTGATGAATGCTCATTAAAAAATTACTAGACACTACCTATAATACAATGATTACTTACTATAAAATAGATACAGTACCTATAGTACAACAAGTAGATCAATAATAAGTCAATTCAAAAAAGCAACTTCAAACCTTATTTTTATGGAACCTTAACCTATGCAAAATAACATAGCATTTTAAAATTCTTATGGAATTTAATATTCTTAAACCTACAAGAAATAAAATTAAGTTAAATATATGTTTGTTATTAATAAATTTAACATAAAAGATTTAAATTAGAATATATTAAGTATTAAGATAAGTGAAAATAAACTAAATATATAAAGTTAAATATGTGCTAATTATTCATTATTATTATTATCATTAAATTGAGTGTAAATAGTAAAATAGATAGAGAATATATAAATATACAAAATTAGTATAATTTCAATGATCGTTTTATTATTTTTAATGGTACAATAAAAACAATAAAAGTATTAATGTCACACATCTAACTAATAAGGTAACTTATAGTAAAATAAAATTTGTCTATATTAATAATAATCCATGAATTACCAATAGCATTATGGTTATTCACTTTCAAAAGAACATGGAGTAATTCGTTAATTTAAATTGCAATGAAATGTTGGACTATGGTTTTTCAGCACATATATAATTTACCATTATACATGACTGTAAGTTCCATAATCCAGCTGGCAACTTCACGTTTATTGGTGCGATTTAACGTATAACTTGATATTTTATTAACCTTCCATAAATGTTTAAGTGTTATGGCAATTATGGCCATACTGCCTCCTTTCAACCTCACGTTAATACCCTGGTTGTCGTATGCCTAGGGTTATGCATGGTTCAACTACCAAGGAGCCTCCAGTTGGTACCTTGGTTGTCGTATGCCTAGGGTTATGCATGGTTTGACTGCTAAGGAGCCTCCAGTTGGAATCCTTCCGTGGGAATATGCATCGGTCCTATGGTGTAGATGCCTCTTCCAAATCCAGCAGTCGTGGTGTTAGATCCTGATACATTGTGTGTCTTGAGGTGGTCTCCCAGGGTTGTCGAGCCATGATTGTTAGTCCGTTGAGTCCTCAAATGGTTCACTTTTGTCTTTCTCTGTTATGGTTCTCTACCCACTGCTTTACCTCGCCATAGTTTTCCTTTGATCAAGCTGCCCACTTTTGGTTGCCTTTAAAATTGGTTCTTTTTAGTGGTATAACACGATGTGTGATGAGACACATTCTCTGTTTTCAGAAAGGGTTTTTAGCTTGGATATTCTTTTCAGGTAAGCGCATATTAGTTTTAGGTGTTAAACTTAAATAGTTTCTGTGTTTTATAGCTTTTCTCTTGTTTTGTCATCAAATACTCATCTTGTTTTCTACTTGAATGTGCAGCCCTGGTTGGCTATGGTGTGGGTCCTCGGAGTCATGCCGAATTGTGGTTGGGTCTACTAGTTTCTTGGCGCCCACTACCATGTATGTGTTTGTTTGTCAAACTAGGCTACGGATATTAATTAACATCCTTCATCCTTGAACTGGATGGAATACTATCCCTGTAATGTATTTTTAAAAGGTTTCTCTGGCCTAAGGCTAACGGTTTTGTTATAATAAATCAGAGGCATTGGGCCAAACTTAGAGGAATAATTCATCGTTTTCAGACTTTTGGTTTTGGTTATGAAATTGCAGTCTTGTTGCCAAGAATGCGCTTGTGTTAAGTTATTGATCTATTAAAGCCACGAGACTAGGGTTTCTGTGATGGGCATTAAGGGCATGAGGCCCAACGACAGTAGAGTACATACTCATTTATTCGTGGGTGGCGGGAGATAGATATTAAGACCCTCATTCTTATGAAAAATGGGAGACATGGGCAGGATATAGTAGCAAACAGCAGGCTAGGCCATCTTAAAATGGAAAAAAGACCACTGAAACCACCGAAACATTTTTGGTGTAGAGGCCGAAAATCTTTTTGGCGCTAAATTGTTTTAGTTTTTATATGCTGGGGCTTTCACTATTATTTTGCAAAGGAATTCGAAGCTGAGCTAGAAGTTTCAAGGAAGACAACAAAGGGTTTATTTTCCACAGGTATTTTCCTTTCAATTTGATGTATTTCCCTTGCAAAGATGTTGGCATTGGTATTATTTTCCTTGCGTAGCTGTATTCATTTGTATAGCTGTAGGAATTGGGATTATTTTGAACAATCTCCTCAGCTGTGACTTCTTTCTCAAGAACAGATTCATCCATACTTGAACAAGGAACACATCATTACTGTCGGTAAGGTTGGGCTTGTTTAATGGAGTACTGAAATCATTATAGCAAAGGGAACACATCATTAATACTAGGGGAATTAGAACAGAGTCAAGGCATTCTCGAACTAGCGAACACATCAATACTGCCTTCAAAACTGTCTGAAGAATCAACAGTTTCCTGAGCCGCGTCTGGTTCTATTGCTTTATAATTACATGAACAAATTAATTTCTGCTTTGAAGTATCACTCTCTATTTGTGTGTAGACATGAATCGAATCAACCTTGTAATAAGAAATTGATCCTAACAGTTAGTTTAAAAAACTCTATCCCATGGTGCAATAAGAAACTGGCAAGTGAAGTTGACATGTATTATTTCTTGGTCTTGGAGGTTTGGCTGAGTTGAGGTGAGCTAGTCCTCGAACACGGGTAAGTAAGCAATTGAGATTTTGAAGAAGTTTCAGATAATGGACAATAAACCCTAGGCTACTTTTATGATACATATTTTGAAGTTTTCAGTAGATTTAGATTCAGATTTGGTTGATTCGTCAATGTACAAAAAGTAGATAGGTTCCCTAACATGTATGGTAGACTTTAGCAGTCAAATTGCTATGTGGATGAGGTCCCAATAAACTGTCCTAGTCATCCCAGCTGTATAATGCACAGTTGTACCATTGTAACACTAACATAGGCACCAGAATATATGCTACTAGAAAGGATTAAAAGTAAAGTACGATGCTAAGACCTTAATGTCTTTGCATGTCAAACACTATGCTGATACTTTTTTCATTATTTACTTTTTAACCATCATATGCTGACCATTTTCGATGATGCTAAATTGAATGATCTTTTTCCTATTTCCTAAGGCATATTACCAGAGATCCTAGAAGAGTTACTGGCTGCTAGGAAAAGAGCCAAGGCAAACCTAAAGGTGGTGAACTAAGTGCTTCCTATGTTCATGTTACATGCTTGTATTTTTTCCACTTAGCATCTCAGTTTTTAACTTCCTGTAATCTTGTTTAGGAGGCTAAAGATCCTTTTGAAAAGGCTGTCTTGGATGGCTAACAATTGGCTTTGAAGGTAATTACAACTTTGTCAAGTCTGTATTAATTATGGCTTGGACATGGAATAGGGAAATTGCCCAACAGTGGCACCAGTAAACCCAGTCAAAACAGATTCAGTGATGATACAGTTTGGTGTACCAAATATACAAGAGGCCATGATGCTAGGGAGGGAAGCCTCAAATTATATTAGTGGTACATTTACAAAGGTACAATGTCAAGAATTTTAAATATCCATGAAGCCTCTAGAGTTGTTAATGATGTTTTTGTAGGGATGAATGTTTTAATATCACCTCTCTTTTTAAAACTAATCTTCTTTTGACATTCCACTTCCATGAGATCTTTGTAAATATGCACAGGACAAGATGATCAGTTATGCTTTTCTATGGCTTATCTGCATCTGTTTGGTGCATCTTTGGCATCTAATCAGTGTGTTATTTAACATATGCTTTTATGCAGCCTATTAAACTAGAATTTGAAAAAATATACTACCCATACTTGTTGACCAGCAAGAAAAGATATGTTGGGTTGTTGTGGACAAAGCTAGATTCTTATGACAAAATGCATACTAAAGGTGACAAACCCGATCTTTTTGTTTCAAAGACAGGCCTTAGTGTTTGTGAAGGCTCAAAATGCTCTTAGAAAAATAATTTATTTGATGCCTTCTTAATTATTAAATATTCCTAATCTCTTAAATATTCCATATCAACAAGCATTGAAACAGTGCGAAGGGACAATTGCCTGCTGGTGAAGAACTTGGTTACAGAGTGCCTTCACAAAATACTCATTCATCATGACATACCTAGTGCAGTGTAGTATGTCAAGAACACTATTTCTGACTTGTTAATGAACAGAATGGATTTGTCACTTTTGATGATAACTAAGGTGAGAACAATGAATCCTTCTGCATGTTTATGATCAAACTTGTTTGACCATTTGTTACTTTTGAAATGGAGAAAATATGATAGGGGAAGACGTGATTTACATTGCGAGAAAGTCACTTATTACATATTCCTGGTTTCAAGTGTTAGAAGTATATACTATATACCTAGTTGGGGCAGGCCATGGAAGTTTCCTTTTTAAGTGTGTCATGTTTCTTCTCCCTACATTCTGTACTTGGCAGGGATTCAATCAATATTTATTGCTAGTAATGGGAGGAAGAAGTATCAAGGGAGGCTCTTATACAATTGAAGAGAATCAAAACATGACAATATATAATATATCTGCATTTTTAATCTCATCCTAAGAAAAGTTGATTACTGTTTAGCTGCGATAGAAACAGATGTTTGCATGTCATATCCTTTATCAAGGCTATCAACATATTCTTAAGGGCATTGTTATTTGCATGTGCTAACAATCTCTTTTTTGAGTCAGGGTCTGACAAAGACTGGAGATGACTATGTAGTCAACGCAGCACATGTGGAACTCGCTGAGCACATGCGGAAGGTAAATACTGGAAATAACTTCTCAGAACAAGTATAATGAATGGTGCAATGCCTTCTGGTTCCATTTCAATCCTATCTCTCTATTTTTATTACTGCAGTGCATCTAAAGACTCTTGTAATCTTTTGCTTTTTATTGACAATGAGTCCATTGTTGGATTTTTTAGATTGATGTCGTGTTTTAAAGCCATGTTGCCCCTGGTTTACAGAGGGATGTTGCAACTACTCCAACTGTGGGGGATCGTGTCCCATATGTCACCATAAAGGCTGCAAAAGGTGCTAAGGTAATAATTAACCCCTTCTGTGCTCAGCATAAGTCTCGATATTGCACTAAGAAATGGTTATTTTAAATATTTGTTATGCTTTATCTGGAGGCATAATTTACAGAGGGATTATGGATATAATGACTAATGTGTTTACTTGGGCTCAGGCATATGAGAAATATGAGGATCCAATTTACATACTAGAGAATAACATCCCTATTGATCCACAATATTATCTGGAGAATCAACTGAGCAAGGTGAAAGACCAAAGCATCATCACTTACAGTTTATGCTCTTTTTGAAAATTTCACCAGTGTTTCAAATATATCTTGATAGATAGTAATTCTTTCCAGCTAAGTGTTTTTGATTGGTGCCTGTTTTTGCTCTGTAGTTGCTGTTGAGAATATTTGAGCCCATTTTGAAGAATTCAAGCAAGGAGCTTCTTCATGGTAGTCACACATGAGCAGTTTCCATATCAACTCCTTCAAATAGTGGAATTATGATATTTGCCAAGAAACAGCTCATTTGTATTGGTTGTAAAACACCTATCAGGTATTTATTTAATACAAGTAGAGGGTGTCCTGCATGTGGCTTCCTTGCTTATAGTAGTGCACAATTGAGAGTAACTATTATTTCAGTTTGGTGCTTTAGAAAGCTACTAGGGTTCATCTTTTTGATGTGGAAACATCTATGAGGTTGCATGATTCCATGCATGCTCTTCTTGTAAGAAATTGTCTAGCTTTCTTATAATAAGAATGTCTAGTTAGGTTGCTTCATACTGAAATTCATGATGTTACCTGATTTCATGTTGCCATTGAAACAAAGAAGATCAGACACTTTGTTCACATTGCAAAGGAAGAGAAGCAGAATTGTATCAGAAAACAGTTGCAAATGATAAGCTGGTATTCTAATACTGTTACTCTTTATTTGGATAATTTAAAGTAGGCCTTGTGTCTATTGTTCTCACCTAGATTTTCTATCATATGACACTAGTATTTGATCAATGTCAGTGAGGGAATTAGAAATTCTCTTTGGTAAACTATGGACACAATGTCAGCGGTGTTCTTTGCACCAAGATGTTCTTTGCACAAGGTTTTTGAATTCTATATTTCAAGTATTACATTTTCATAACATGATTTAAATTTACATTATGGATGTATTTTGTAACATTTGTGTGATCATGTATTTGTTTTTAATTAATAGGATGTTTTTTTTATTTTTTCAATTACTATCTCTTTTATACTTACATTGACGTCCTATCCTTATTGCAATCGTGACTGCCCAATATTTTATCGTAGGAAGAAAGCTCAGAAAGACCTAACTGAAGCAGAGGTGCAACTAGAGCGCTGGCAATTTTGAGGATGCTACCTATGTAGCTTGTAATTTTTTGTATTATCGAATATTTTTGTTTTCCTGAATTTTCTCTGGTGTATGTTTCTCTGATTTAATGGACCAGGGAATTTATTTGGTCCCTGAATCAGGATGAGCATGGTTTATTTATTGTACAATAATTATCAAGTCCTTGTTATTTAATGTTAACCAGTTCGATATATCTTTTCTCCTTGCAAATGAGATGGAGAAAAAGTCAAAACGGATACATACTTCCCAAGGCACACCCTATAAATGTAATGCGCATGCATATCCCAAATTTTAGGAGAGCACACACTATAAAACATAGATGTGCAGACTTACATATGTATATCCAGACATGCATATAGTTGAATGGATGGATGGGTGGATAGGTAGATAGAGATGGATACACAGATAGATTGGTAGGAGCAAATCCGAGCCAGAGAAGGATGCAAAAGGATAGGCACTACGCACAAAGAAGCCATCATATTTTTCCCTCTTTCAACAATTTATGCTAATTTGAAAACTTTACTAGTCATTGCATGATTGCACCTGTCAAACGAATAATCCGATGATGATTTGACAATTATACCACAAAATTAAAGGGTATATATAAGAAAGGCCCTTGGAACATTTCTCCCCATCCTCAAAGCAAATTCAGAGTCTTGTATGTCATCTTCATGATACTAATTAGAATGCTTAGATGACCAGCCTTATCAATCATGATTCATAATGATCATGAATAGAACTGAACCAACCATCTATTGATTTCCATATCAATATTTTTCTAGCTGGTATATTGGATATAAAGTTCCTTGTGATGCTCTTCTCAACAAAAGTCATGCTAGCACTCATATATTTGGGCATTTTCTAATGAAGTGTGCTACTTGAAGCATACATTTTCCGACTTTCAACTTCTTGTGCACAAGAACATGGCCTTACCTACAGTTCCATTTTAACTTTTACAAAGCTGTCTATTCACATTTATTAGCAGGATTTTGGTTAACACCTTTAGGAGAAATCAAACTTGTTGCATTTTTTACATAATGGTGTGCATAAATCAACTAGGGTTGTGTGAAATTATAATTATATTAACCTTAAGGTGAAAGAATTTTGTGGACCAAGAAAGGTTAGACTAATTGTTTTCAGTACAGATGATAAAGTTTGTGTGATGGTCATATAGCCTTTAGGGTGTACTTTAGTCATGCACATTTATAAAGTACGTGGTATCACAATGGTACTTTGCTGCTATGTCCCAGTACCCTTTTGGAAGGAAAGGCAGTAAGGACGAAAGGAGGGTCATCAACAAGCAGCAACATGAACCACCAGAAAGCTCTTGAATACGTAAACTCCATTCTGAAACCGTTCCGTGAGAAGAGTGAAGATAGAAAGACTAGCCAAGAAAACCAACCCTCAAGGAATTGCGTTGCAGAACGAGGAGATCTTCTCCTACAATGGGGCCAAAACAAGAGGCCTCGTGGTTATAGAGCCGAATATAGAAGCGTGGTTGAAGAATCTTCTATTCAGGCTAAGAAAATTATTTAGATCGATAGACATAATGGAAGGCATGACTAGCAGACATTGAAAATGATTTTGTTTATTTTTTTTAAATAATTTTTTATATTGTCTCTAGAGAGACAATAGTTTGAATTATTGACATTTATTTATTTTTTAAATAATTTTTTATATTGTCTCTAGAGAGACAATAGTTTGAATTATGGACATTTTTTTTTAAATAATTTACTTTTATTGTCTCTAGAGAGACAATAGTTTGAATTATGGACATTTATTTTTTTTAAATAATTTTTTATATTGTCTCTAGACAGACATATTTGAAATATGGAATGTCCTAAAAAGACAAAAATGTAATTGTCCTAAAGAGACACAAATGAAATTGGTCTCTAGAGAGAAAAATGAAATTGTCTTTATAGAGACATAATAATATGTGTTCTATATAGTCCTTTTATAAAGACAAATTTTTGAGACATTATATTTTGAGACACCCGCTTAGAGACAATATTTAAGACAATACACAAGTTTCATTTTGTCTTAAGTTAAGACAATTGACTCAAATATTGTCTTAAATATTGTCTTAAAACCCCTCTACATGTAGTAGTGCAAGGACTTCTAGCGCATACAATGCACTAACTAAATTGAATTTAGAGGTGTGAATAATCAAGGACTTCTAGCACATACAATGCACTTACACTTCATCAGCTAGTGTTTAATCAATTATTAAAATCATATGAGGGAATTTATTTATTAAAACGGGATAATTTATGAAGATGAGTGATAATGAGTAATATTATTATTTACTTTAAAGTTACAATAATTAGAATAATCTAAGATTAAAAATATGATAGTGTTATTAATAATTTAAATGGATAACTAATATATTTTTAAAGTTTAATAATGTTAATAACTATTATATTTTTAAATAAAATGAAAAAAAGTTGTTATGGTTATTAGATTAGATTATGAAATATTGGGGAAGGTATGTAAGTTATTACGGGATAGAGATTTTAATAAATAATTTATTTATCATGTGATGGTTTAATAATTTTTTATTATTATATAGTGTTTTGGTTATTAGATTAGTATAGGAATTACTGGGTAGGTGTGCAAAGAATAAGGAGAAGGGAAGCTATGTAAGGAAAAAGGTGAAGGTAAATGCAGTGATAAGATAATGGAAGATAAAGAAAATGAGGGATAGGAGAGTAAGGATAAGTCCAAAAGGGGATAAATAGTAAGTTAAAAGCCAAATAAAGTTTCAATTCACAATTAAAAATAGAAAAAAACTGAGCAAAAACCTAAAATGACCTAGGTGATAAAACAACCTAAACCTTGGACAAAGGAAACAAGACTTGAGACGCCAAACAACTTCGATTTATTTATAACCCGAACAATAAAATAGATAACATATACTCACCAAACCACCCATATAATGTTTACAATGTCACGAGAATAAAAGAGGCATCAATCACTACTATAAGAAATTTAACCAAACATGCAACCTTATCAAAATAAACCAAAATTTCAAACAAATTAAGAGATCTCACAATTAAAAGGCTAATTCAATTATATTTTCAATCGATATGATCAAGTATAGATAGAGGGTGACTGATCCAGAGCACTTTCAACAAAAAATGAAGAAAACCCTACTAAAAGAACAAATCAAAAGGAATCATCCACTCCCACATAGTGGATAGCAAGGGTACTTATCACTACAAGGACCATTCTGAGGGAGTGACCAACTAATAAAGTCACTCTGTAAAACACATATAGGGAGAAACCAACCTTCAAAAATGTTATTTGAAAGATAAATTGACTAATATATAATAAAAATCAAACAAATCCACCATGTAATGGACCCATATAAGGTTGAAATCAATAGAGAAATACTCAAAAATAGGTAGAAATCATAAATTAATACGAAGGATGGAGAAGTAAAAAACTAGGGAAAGTTCCCCATTATGGTCACTGATTTGGTTAGCTCTAAATTCTCTTATAATTTAAGGAGATATTGCTCCATGGATCTCACCTCCATATTTGAAAGACGCGTGTGACAAAATGGAAACTATTTCTCAAACCCTAATGCAACCACATGCCATTCACCTCATCAAGAAAGAAAAGAAAAGCATGCATGTATCCCTTGGAGATTGGTGAAGTTTGTAGACCACGAAGAATCACCAAAGATCATTATTTAGTCTGAATATCCTACTCCAAGCTTCCAGATCCAATCCCCTACATGTATGCACATCCAAACAAGATGATGTTTTCCTGTATAAAAGGAAGACTAGCTCATGCAGGAGCATCCTGCTCAGAATATTATTGTACATTTGATTGAATTACAGGGGTGTTGTTTTTAGTTATTTTTAATAATGTTGTATAAATTGAGTGGAAATCTATGTATGAGGCTTTTAGTTGTGAAATATTATCAACTATGTGAGAATATCAGGGATAATTAATGTGTGTAGATCTCGTAGAGATCTTAGGGATACGAGATCCTTGAATAGGAATTAGTTGAGTGAATTACGGAGAAAATCATGGATTTAATATAATCCATAATTATGTAACTAATCTATAAATGTAAGCCTACGAGGAGAGTGAAAAATAGAGTGTTAGTTAGTGTACATAGTTTTTGAGATAGTTTTCAGTGAGAATGTTAGAGTGTTAGACAAAGCTAAGTAGAAGAGATAACAGAACAGAGTAAGAAATGTTCTGTCATATATGTAAATACTGTGTGAATGAAAGAGTTTTTGTGTTTAAATCTTGTTTATGCATATTCTGTTATTATGTGATTGATTTTGTTGGTTAATTAAGATGTAGGCCAAATTCCTCTGTATCGTGTGAATGATGTGCATGGATGTATTTGAGATCCCAGTCAATAAAATTTAGAGAAGGACTAAACTTAGCGGAAGGGATAAGTCCATAGTTCGTAACAATGTTTAGGATGTGGTACCGAGATTATTTGACAAGTCAGTGGTGAGCTCCCGATGGCTTTACAAGGTAAATCAAGCTATAGATGGTAGTGTGGAGAAGGATAAGGCCATGTTTGTGGCTTGTTGCTTTTCAAAGGTAGAGGGGATTGACTATGATGAGACCTTTGCTCCTGTTGCAAGGTACTCATTGATCAGATCTATATTGGCACTATCAACATAGATGGGTTGGAAGATACATTAGATGGATGTAAAGATATCCTTCCTTAACGGCATGATTGAGGAAAATTTGTACTTGGAGCAACCTGAAGTTTTTGAGACCTTCAACCATGAGTCACATGTGTGCCATCTCAAGAGATAGTTGTTTGGGCTGAAGAAAGCACCCCGTGCTTGGTACACTAAGATTGATAGTTACTTCATTGGGTTGGGTTTCACCAAGAGTGAAGCAGATGTAAACCTTTACCACATAGTGGTGGAAGATAAATTGTTGATCATTGTGTTATATGTCGATGATTTGATTTTGATAGGTGACGATTAGCTAATCAAGTCTTGTAAGGACGATCTTGCAAGAGAGTTTGAGATGAAGGACATGGGGCTCATGCGTTACGTTATGGGCATGGAAGTATGGCAAAGTGATGGGGAACAATTTGTGTCTTAGGGAAAGTATGCCAATGAGATACGTAGGAGGTTCCGCATG
>APFE031408849.1:0-10513 GCA_000404065.3 Pinus taeda
GGACTGTCATTAATGAGATGACTTATCATCCTTTTATAAATAGGAGATCTCTCTCCTTTATTTAAAAGCTTGGTAAACTTTGTTAGCTCAACTTGTTTTACTTTGTAATTTTGAAGAATTTGAATAAGGCTTTGAAGTTCCCAACATGGAAGGAGATGTGAAGTAGAATATTTCATGGAGAATATTAGAATGTAAGGTAGAGTAGATTCTATTTTGTAGTTTTGCTTTGATTTCATTCAAGTATGTCATTTTATTATTTTCAAGTTTAATAGTTTAGATTTTACATTCATGCAATTTTAATTCATGCAAGTGTGTTTAACCTGTTGATTGTAGATTTATCTAACTGTGTAATCTGTGCTTAGCAAAATATTCCAAGAAAGTAGTCCTCCTATTTTCCTATTGGTGCTTGGAGCATTAGAGCACACAGTAGATTTGATGTTAGTTTAATAACTCATGTTATAAGTGAATATCTCCAAAAGGCCTTTTAGTTGATGGTTCATCTTAAAACTATGTGGTGAAGTATTTCATTTATGAATGAGTCTTTCTCTACATTTTTATGTTTATTTTTTCTTAGAATAATGAAGTATGGAGTCCCTCAAAATGCTATCACAAGGAGATAGTTCTCCAAAAATTGTGTAGAAGAGTGATAAAACACTTCATTTAGCTGTTATAGTAGATTAGTTGCAATTTCACTTTCAATCTTAGTCTTTCATTTAAATTTCATTTTCCGTTTTAGAACAATGAAGTATTGAATTCCTCAAAATGCTATCACAAGGTGTTCGTTCTCCCAAAATTGTGTAGCAGAGTGAGAAAACACTTCATTTAGTTACATGTTTTGTATTTTCTTTCCATTTCAAATAACATTAGCATTTTTTCTTTTATTTCATAGACATCTTTCCAGCTTAGATTAGTCTAACTATTCAAAGTTTTGATTTGCTTTTATCTAATGTTCATTTCCTTTTCTTCCTTCTTTAGAAATTAGATTTTAAGATTAAATGTCATTAGATTTAGTTTTCCATTAACATTTAGAGATTTTCATCTAGAAGCATAACTTTTCTTTCTTAGATTAATTTCCTTAAGCATAAGAAACAAAACCCCCAAAAACAACATAAACTATAAAACAACGAAGTAAGAAAAAGGTTAACTAAGCACATATAGTGCAGCACACCTCATCAGTTTACGATACCCGGATTGATAATGTATGTAGAGCAATTTAGGACACTAAATTGACTAGACAATATTTTGCAATAGTAACCTTCGACCAGAGATTGACAACTAATACAAGGTGCCAAACAAGTTTAGTAGCCAGAGTAGATGACAAGACCTCGAGTTTTTCTAAGCCCCATTCCCCCCACTTCTTTGGTAAATTAAGGGTATCCCAATTGACCCAAGAAAAAGTATTTCCTTCCAAGCTACCCTTCCAGAGAAATTTACAGCAGAGGGATTGTATCCTGGTAAGGATACCCTTGGGAATCCATGCCAGAGACATCCAATAAACAGGTGTGGCTTCTAAGACACTCTTGATGAGGGTGAGTCGACCAGCACAAGATAGATATTTGAGGTACCAGATATTGAGTCCTTTTTCCATATTTGAGATGAGCCAAGTCCACTTGGCGATCTTGTAGCCCAAGGGCTTTAACTTATACCCCAGATATTTCAGACCTTTTGCCAGGCTTAGTTGAGTAAATGGGAAGAATTGAAGTGCAAAAACGATCTCATGTGGTGTGCATTCTGCTGTTGTCAATGTAGATTTTGTATCATTTATCAACCTACTAGTAGCCATTTGAAATAGGGAGAAAGAGGCTTTGATGATGGTAAGATCACCAATGCTGCCATTAAGAAATATCAGTACATCATCCATAAAAAGTAGATGTGTTAGCATACAACCGTCTGATATCTTTATGCCTTATAATCTGCCTCTTCTATGTTCATCCTTTATGAGTGTACTGAGGCCCTCCATGAAAAGAAGGAAGAGTAATGGTGACAGCGGGCATCCCTGCCGCAAACCTCTTTTAGAGAAGAAAAAGGGGGATGCACTTCCATTAACCAGAATGCTGAAGGGAATGTTAGTTATACAACTCATAATCCATTTAGTGAACCTGAATGGAAACCCCAAATGGGTTAAAAGCATTCTAATGTATAACCAATTAACTCTGTCAAAAGCCTTGGATAAATCAACTTTCAGAATCATACCATTGCATCTCCTGATATGTAGAGTATGTAATACTTCATGTGTAGTGCCCACCGCCTCATGAATCTGTCGATCTTGTAGGAAGGTGAATTGTTCCAGTGAAATGTGGTTGGATAGAATGGGCCGCATCCGGTTGGCAATGATATTTCCAATAATCTTGTAAATGCAGTTGCAGAGTGAGATAGGGCAATATTATTCATAGGAGACCGGGTTATCAGTCTTCGGGATGAGCATTATGAAGGTAGGAGTGATGGGTGCTTCTATATTTCTGCTAATTATGGTATCCTCAACAAATTTTAGTAGATCTTAACCTATGATATCAACAAAAGCCAATTAGAACTCAATTGACCATCCATCAGGTCCTGGGATTTTGTCTTTTATAAACAACTTCAGGGTGGCCTCCAACTCTTCCAGAGTAACTGCTTTGGTTAGGTCCCCTTCCTCCTCTTGATCTACAAACCTTGGAAAAATTTGTGCCACTCTAATGATGTCTGCCAGATTTGCTTCCCTTGGGGCACTGTAAATTCGTTTGAAATGAGTGGTTGTCAGCTCAGCCAGTTGTTGAAATGTGTTGACAACTTGTCCTTGTTTGTTCTAAAGCTGCCAAATAGCATTAATCGCCTTCCTTCCATTGGTGAACTTATGATAGATTTGGTATTTTCATCCACATCTTTAATCCATATTGCCTTACTTCTTAATCGCTAGACTTATTCACCATCCTTAAAGATTTTCCCTCTAGCAGAGTATAGGGATTTGATCTTCTCCTTGTGTTCAATAGAAGTGAATAATCCTCCTTGATCATTTTCAAAGACAGATAACTCAAATTCTATTTGTCGCAGGGTGTATTCATCCACGGTTCTTTTGTTGTGAGCCGATTGTTTGGAAATTTTATTCAATTGTGTAAGATTTTGAATAAAACCATTTGTAATATTACCCCCAGCCCCAGGAGGGTTTGCTTTCCAGTATTTAGAGACCATGCTGATATAAGAGTCTTCCCTGAGCCAAATAGAGCATAATTTAAAAGGTCCCTTGGGCTTTGTTCTACCCCCTTCAATATCCATATAGATGGGAAGATGATTAGAGATCCCCCTAGATCCAACCCATTGTCTGATGTGAAAACCTAGATCAAGTACCTTCTCTTTGACCAAGAAGCAATCAAGTCTATGAGCTAGACCATGTTCCCCTGTCCTATTATTCCTCCAAGTCACTTGTAATTTAGTTGAAGGGATATCAATCAACTGATGTGAATCCAGTATGGATGAGAAATAATGAGATAGAGAGTCCCTCTGTGCTCTATGTCCCCAAGACTCAGAAATCAGTTCTCTTTTGACAAGGTCCATATACATTGAAAATTTGGAAGTTCATTCCCAGATCCGCTGAATGAAAGTCAACACCAATATGGCTAGCCCCTCCCCAACAATTGAGTAGCTTAATAGAATGGGAGTTTTATCCCAAGGCAATACCCTTAGATCTTCCATGTGCATCCAATCCAATAAATAACCACCCAAGAAACATATTTTGAATGGTATGGGAAATGACAATAGCAGGACCAAGAGTCTACTATAGAAAGATTATATCATGCGAGTCGGTTGTAATTAACCGACAGAGTGCTAGTTTTTGGTCAAGCCTAGCAAGCCCTTGGAAATTGAAGGAGATGATCTTCATGGAGGGGGCTCAGAGGGGATTTCTTTGGCTCTAAGTACCCCAGGTATAGTGGATTGTTTACCCAAAGCAATCTCATCTCCTACCACAGATTGAGCAATAGTGAGCAAGGAGGGTCTTCCCCTATGGAGCTTATGCAGAGGGAGGGAGGGAATGATATCAAGCTCAACATGGTCCGAAACCTGTCTCTTGGATTTTGAGTGTGTCAGCTAACCAGTTACGGGGGGTGCCTGAAAGAATGTGGAAGATGGAGGAAAAGGGGAAATCAAAGGGGAGGAAAGAGTGGGGGTAAAAACAGGTCTGGATGCAACATGGAAAAATATCGGGGAAGAGGTTGCAGAAAATAAAGGCCGGACCCAAACCAAATGTTACACTAGATTATATACTAGAAAATAAACCAGATGTGATGATATCAAGAAAAGATGTGCAGCAAGGAGAGGATAAAGTGAAGGGTAAGCTCTTACCTGGAGAATGCGAGTCACCAGAGGTTGCCCGAGTTCGTGCTAGAGGCGGGGGAGGAGGCCAATGGGGAGGTCTGCCATGCTTCTTCAAAGTGGTCAATGGTGGGTCTGTAACCTTGTCTGTCGAGGTCATCTGAATCTCGGCCATCCCTTCTATAGGCTCCAAATTTTGAGGCTGCTCCTCCTAAATTGGGGACTCCTGTGCCACTTGTTCCCGAATTGGGGTCTTTTTGAAGCCCTTGCCGTTGAGTGGACAATGTTTATACAAGTGACCCACCTTGTGACATCGTCTGCATCTAAAAGGGACACCCTTGTAATCCAGTATTTGCCTCCTTACTGTATTCCTCCACTGAATGTTAATGTGCTCCAGAAGGTTATCGAAGAGATCTAGGTGAACCAGAATCCTGGCAAAAGTCATGCGCCCCGTACTCTGAAAAGAGTCATCATATGTGAGGTAGGTGCCAATGGCATTTCCAATACGCTTGAAATCATCCTCCATTCAGAAATGTAGAGGTCGCCCTGGAAGGCATACCCATATGGGTCTAGCATCGACCCTCCCTTGTTCTGGGTCAAACATAGGCATCCATCTTTTGAGCAAAACTAGTGCTTGATCAATGTGCTAGATTGTAGAAAGTACCTAGTTGGTGTGTGCAAGATAGCTGAATCGAAGAGCAAACCAACCTTTAACAAATGTTTGAACCTTTGGAGGATCTTTTAGGTGATGACCCCAAACCTCTGAGGTCCATTGTTGAATCTTTTCCACACTAAAATGTCTACTACGAACTTGACCAACAAGCACTTTCTCCCATTCCTTTTAATAAATTAAAAAAATAGTCCATTCCTTTTAATAAATTAAAAAAATTAGATTTGTGCCATGTGGCTCCCCACCCACTAATTTCCTATGGATTTGAGATTAATCCAATTCTAATAAGTTACTCCATGCTGAAACTATTCCAATTCTAATAAGTTCCTCCATGTTGAGATTATTCCAATTCCAATAAGTTCCTCAATATTATTTATAACATTCGTTTATATATAAGAAAATTTTATTTAGAAAAAATGGTCCATTACTTTTAATGAATTTAAAAACTTAGATTCATGCCACATGGCTCCCACCCACCAATTTCCTAGGGATTTGAGATTATTCCAATTATAATAATTTCCTCCATGTTGATATTATTCCAATTCTAATAAGTTTTTCATTATTATTTATATCATTCATTTATATGTAAGAAAATTTTATTTAGAAAAATGGTCAATTACTTTTAATAAATTAAAAAAAATTATATGGCTCCCCACCCACCAATTTCCTAGGGATTTGAGATTATTCTAATTCTAATAAGTTCCTCATTATTATTTATAACATTCATTTATATGTAATTAAATTCTATTTAGAAAAATGGTCCATTACTTTTAATAAATTTAAAAAATTATATTCATGCCACGTGGCTCCCCACCCACCAATTTCCTAGGGATTTGAGATGATTCCAATTCTAATAAGTTCCTCCACGATAAGTTCCTCATTATTATTTATAACATTCATTTATATATAATCAAATATATCACAAGGTATTCTACTATATCTTCACTATGGTGCAAATAAATTCCATCCACTTTGGCATTAAGATGATGTCTCTCAACGTGTTCGAAGATCATATTGTCTACTCCAATGCTAGAAGAATGTGGGCTACAAGTTAATAATGTGGGCTACAAGTTGTGAGTGCTACGTCTTCTTCGATTAATATTAAAGTTTTCCATACCAGATATAACAAGGTATTTTCCTATAATCTTGGCAACAGCTTACTTCCCCCCTTGCTTTACCTGTATCTGAACATACATATATTTGCATGCTTCCACAGGTGTATGATAGTGTCAAATTTAATGTGGACAACCTCTATGAGAAGTTTGGGCATTTCATATTGGATCACGAGGCCAACTTACGGGACCTTGACTCTCAAGAGGAATATGTGTCACCGCACAAATGAGTAGTACAAGGTTTGACCGACTTATGCCACGAATCTTCACGAGATCAATTATGTGTCCACTATAAGTATATTAACTGAGTGTGGTTTAGATGTTAATGATTTTAAGAAGTGTTCTATGGAAGATTGCTTTACTTTTCAGATACAAATGCATAAAAGTAGTTGAATTATGAAATTGTTCTATCCTAGGTTTTCAATGTAGGATTAGTGTAGAATTGGGTAAAGTAGCATGAATGAATTATTAGTAATCATTCAATAACAAATTTTCAAATTGCAAGCTGATCTTATTAGTTCTTTTTTTATGTAAATATCAATGTTGATCTATTTTAATCACAAATCTAAGAAGTGTTTAGAGATATAATTTCTTCTTGTGTAATTTTTTTAAAATGTAAAAAAAAATGTTTGCATCTCAAAGATAAAATTGACAAAAAAAAATATAGCCCAAATATAAAACAATAACATTACTTGAAATGCTTAAAAATGCTTTAACCATGCAAATTTATTTATTTTCATTGTACATATTAGTGGCATTGAAATATTTTACTTAATATGACATTGAAATATTTTAATTATGAAGTACATTTTTTATATAAATAAGTTCCACGATAAGTTTTTCCATGATTAATAAATTATGAAATTTAGAAATTATGGTTGATGTTTTGAAATGGATTTTTATTTTTCAAATTTGAAATACGTTATATTGTAAATTCATTATAATTAAAATAGTTGAAGTAAAAATATAAAATTAGGTTTTTGTTTTTATTTATTTAATTGTCAATTTTTGAAATATATCATACATTAAAAAATTGTAAATTTATAGATTTAAAATTCCATCAATAATGTTTCACATGAAATTATAGTAAATGAATTTATGAATTTACAAATGCTTATTTCGTTTCATTTTATTTTGTATGAATTTATTTTTGAAAAAATCATTATATATTATTCATTTGTTTTTTATATTTTGCACTACATTTTTGAATTTTTTTCATTAAAAAAGTCTATAAATAATAATTTATAGGGTTTATTGATCTAAGGCTTCATATTCCTAGGGTATAATATTATTCCTAGGGTTTATAATAATATTTAGGTTTAATATATATCCATTGGCTTTATAATCATGGTAAACCATTGTCCAACATCACATTGTGATACATATTTTCTTAATATGAAAATAAATTAATGTCATATTATGACAAGCATTATCTCAATATGAAAATCAACCATGGTCAACCATGTACAAACATCGCGTTGTGACAAATGTTGTCTCAATCATGGTCAAACATGGTCAATCATGGTCTACCATAGTCAATAACCATGGTCACATTGTGACAAAGAGTCTCTTGGTCCAATGCCACATTGTCACAACCATGGTCATCCATGGTCAACATGGTCCAATGTCACATTGTGATAAAGATTATCTTAATATGGATATCAACCATGGTCAATGATAGTAAGAAATTTTCCAAAGTGGCATTGTCACAAAAGTTGTCTCAATGTGAAAAACAATCGCGGTCCACCATATTCCAACATCACATTGTGACAAATATTTATTTAAGGGTTTATAATATTTAACATAGGGTTTATATACCTTGGGTTTATAATATTTATCCCTTGGGTTTAAGATTATTCCCTTGGGTTTATAATCCCTTGGGTTTAATTTATTCCCTTGAGTTTATATTATCAATCCGTTGGGTTTTTAATCCCTGGAGTTTTTAGTATTAATCCCTTGGGTTTATAATATCAATCCCTTTAGGGTTTATATACCTTGAATTCGTATATTAATCCCTTAGGTTTATATGCCTTTGGGTTTTAGAATTAATCCCCTGGATTTATTTGGTTCATATTCCTAGGGTATAATATTATTCATAAGGTTTATAATATTAATCCTAGGGTTTAATATAAATCGCTTGGGTTTAAAATCATGGTTATCCATGGTTAACGATGGTCCAATGTCAAAACATGCCAAAGATTGTCTCAATATGAAAATGAACCATGGTCAACCATGGCCCAACATCATATTGTGGCAAACATCATCTCAATATGAAAATCAATGATGGAAAATCATGGTCAAGCATTTTTATTTTAGGGTTTATATTATTTATCCCCTGGGTTTAATATTATTCCTCTGACATTTACAACTATATCAAGATTTAAATCAATAGATGGTTTGCACATTTCACTGCCTTTTTCTTTTCAACATTATGCAAAAATGAAAAACAATGCAAGAAGGGATTTGTTGGAAAGCATGAACGGTCGTTATCATTATCTTGTTGATTTCAATTGGTGCAACTTGTTTCATTGGTCTCGGTGTGTTTTGGAAGAGGCTAGCATTTAATAAGTGTATGTTGGTATAGCGTTTAAAGTTGAATTTCCTATCAACCACTTTTAAATTGCTATTTGACTTTTATTAAATATTTATTTCAAAATTATTTATTAAATAAGTATTAATATAATTTATTAAAGTTTATAAATAATTTGTTGTTACTTTATTTAATTATTATCATTGTTATTAATTATTTGCTATTAATATAATAGTAATAATATAAATTATTATTATTAAATGTTTTATATTGATATTATATTATTGATAAAAATCAAACTTCATATTATTGATAATGTATGTGTATGAAGTTTATCAACCACATTTATAGTGGGTTGTGCTATTATTATTAAATAATAATTTATGCATGAAAAACAAATAAAATTTTAAATAAATAATAGTAATTTTTCTCAACTTTTCATCTTCCTAAACTCCTTAATTATATATTCAATAAATATGTTAGGCACAAAATAACCTCTTAATTATATATTCAATAAATATGTTACACACAGAATAATTTCATCTAGATAATGCTAAGTTACAGATATGAAACTTTCCCTTCTGCATAGAGTCTTGTAAATTTGAATACCTTTTTCAAACTTTTTAAACTAACCAAATCTTCATAAGTTTGAACAAAGTCTTCATATATATTTCCTCAAACAACCTTCTTTCTTATAACTAGATTACCATTATAGTAACACCAATATCTTCAAAAAAGAAAAAAATAAAAGTGAATCAGCACAATCACTTTTTGTTGATTAAGTGATAATAACGAGGGTTCACTTAAAATGTTGTAAGATATGCTCAACTGTATTGTTCCTTTTATTATGAAAGTAATTTGGATGCATAGTTCTACCTTATTTTGACATTTTCATGACCATGGCTGCTATTTTTGTTTTTTTTTTCTAGGTAAGCCCAACCTAAATAAGAATCATCCCTAATGCTGAATAGAAAAATGATTTTATCACCTTATTTTAAGGTTTTCAAAATCATGGCTATTAATTGTTTCCTTTTTTCTAGCGAAGTGAAGCCTAAGTGGAGGTCAACCTTAATGTTGAATAGAAAAATGATTTTCCCACTTACAAGATGCTATCACTACAAGTATGTGAACGTTGATCGAGACTAGATGTCCCATAGGACAATTTTTATTCCCCACATGTGTCTCCCACCCTCGACTCTGCTCCATCAAACTTGAACTAGTAACCTAATGATTGCTAAGGCCCACACTCAATAGAATTTCTCATTTTTTTGAAATTTGGACATAGTTTTTAAAAGAGAGACTTGAAAGAGAATATCTTATGTATAAAATTTTACTCTTTTAAGAGAAGATCGTTTTAAATTAGAAATGTATTTTTAATGATTTGAAATAACTAAAAGTAAAATAAATATTTTTTAAGGCTTAGTCTAACTGATAGATTAAATATATTTTTCACTAAACTTTGGCAAAATAATTTCAAGAAAGATTGTAATTTTTTCTTTTTTTCTTTTAAATCATTACTTTAATAACCCTATTCTAGATTATTAAATTGATATTTATAATAATGATATAAAATATAATACTATTATCTGGGATTATCCCCTTAATCCCATAACATAATACTTATCCCTAATATAAAATATAATAATAGTTAATATATTACTTAATCATACTTTCCTGATAGCATATAATTATATCATTAATAGTAATACCATTATAGTATCATATAAATAATAATATAGTGATAACATACTATCATATATCATAATAATATACTAATATGAATATTAAGATATAATAGTATATTTATATAGGGTATCCTATTAGATATTATCCCTATATATATTATAATACTATATATTAATATTAATATATACCTAATTATATATACAAGTATATTTCTATAATGTTAAAAAT
>APFE031408851.1:0-12495 GCA_000404065.3 Pinus taeda
ACATTTAAAAAAATTAATTTTATAAAAATAAAAGATCAAACCAGGGCAGGCCTTTTGCCTCGGCAGTTGGGGAGCTGCGGGTAGCTCCCCATCTGCCCAAACCCCTTGGACAACAAGTCAATTCCGAGAATCAACATACCACCCACTCTGCCCAAACCCCTTGGACAACAAGTCGATTCAGAGAATCAACATACCACGCACTCGCCCAAACCCCTTGGACAACAAGTCGATTTCGGGAGTCGACATACCACCCAAGGGGTCGGGCGGCTAGGGCCTGAGCGGGCGAGGGAGGTTGTGTTTAGCCCCCATGCCCACATAGGGCCCAACCCTGTGGCAAGTTGATTCCAGGAACAAGCTTGTAGCCCAAGGGGTCATTGAGCTAGAGCCTGGGAGGATGGGGAGTTTCCGGTAGCTCCCCACTCACTCAGGGCCAAGCCAACCCTAGTTTCGATTTCGTTTTTATTTTAAATGTTTTTTTTATTTATTTGTTGTGAAATGTTTATTTATTTATTTTTTTAAATGTTATCTTTATTTTTCTATTTTATTTATTTTTTTTATGTATTTTAATAATATTTAATGTTTCTAAATATGTCTTTCCTTTAATATTATTTTTTTTTAATTTATTGTATTTTATGTTTGTTAATATTTTTAATAAGTTTTTTTGTCAAATTATATTTTAATGTTGTTTTGAGCTTTTGTTTTTGTTTGTTTGCTTTTTTTTGTTAATTGTTGATTTTGATATTGTTTTCTTTAGTTGTATCTTTTATTTTTTCTGCAAGTTTATATATTAATATATATATATCATATTATTTTGTTTCTAAATTATCTTAATATATAATATATATATATATATATAAGATATATATAGAATCTATCTGAGATCATTTTTTGAAAAATTATTAATATCATCACTGTTAAAAAAATTCATAAAAATTGTTTTTTTAACTTTGTTATTATTTTTCCATAATTTTTATTTTAACAGTCTTATTTAGCAAAAAGAGGTCTTGAAATACATTTTTTTAATATAATCATATATCAAATGTGTATTTTTTGTCCAGTGTTTAAAATTGTTATTTTTTAGTGATAATTATTTTATGTGTATTGAAGTATTAATTAACGATATATAAATATATAAAAAAATTCTAACCTCAAAATATTAATGTTATTATTTTTTTAAGCTTTGCAAAACAAATGAAAAATTCCTTTATAAAAAAACATTGCAAAGAAAAACAAAAAAAACATGTTTGGAAAACTCTTAAAAAATAAACATCTTAGGACGAAAACGAGAAGATGAATAAGATAACTTGAAAAATGATAAAATAATCAACATTTAAAAAACATTATTCATACTTCATTCATTGCAAAATTTAAAGTGTAAAAAATAAGCCATGAAACAAAAAGGGGTTCATGTTGCATCAACACTTTTCAAAATTAGCACGAAAATCATTAACATTTAAAAAAAAATGTTCATACTTGATAAATAAGAAAACTTAAAGTGCCAAAAATATGCTCCTAGAAAAAATGTGTATTCTGAATAACCACTTTTAAAAATCAAGTGATTTTTTTGCTACCTTTAAAAAACGGGTAATCGGTAATTTTCACATTTGATCAGTAACTATGTTGTCACAAAACCTCTAGGAGCCAACCAACCCATCTAAGTGATCAACCCTTGAGACAACTTGACATTTCACTCCCCTATAGCCTCAGTCACTCCCATGACATGGCGATGCATGCGACTCAGATCCTTCAGTCGCCCTCACAATAAGGGCATGCAAGCCACTCGAGACTTTTTTAGCTAGTTCAGAGCTAGCGACTTCAGATCCTGTGCCACTTTTTCAGGGCCAGGACTCATGCCACTACCCAGAACTTCATGAAAATTCTAAAAATGAAAAGTAACATTGAAACAATGATACTAATGCAAATACTTGAACAAAGACTTGATTGGACCCCTACTAGCCATGATAAGCATTTCGTCAAACATGTCATAAATATGGATTCTAAAGGTCATAACAACAAATTTGAGCATAGAGGTCTCATACTTATCTGATAATCCCTAAGAATAATTGCTACCTTATCACATTAGATACATTATCATCTATTAGGTCATATATTCATTGTTCATTCATTTAAAAAGCAAAACATGATGAGAGCCATACATCATCATTCTCATAAAACATGCTCATAACCAACACATAACCAACATATAACCAACAAAAGTAACAGTGATATAACAACCATAAAACCCACATATAAACAAGTATATTTACCCATCAAATACAAGAGGAAAGAAGCTCTTATTAACATATGAAAAACACAGCTAGGTTTGGACTTCCACGAACTACCCAACCATAGACTAGGCCGAACCAAATCTCTCTTTCAACCAGTCACCCCCGTGTCATATTCCAAGCATGAATGTGGGATCTCATGGAACACATCCAACAAAACCAAAATAGGGCTTCCAGAGGCCAAACCACCTCAACCCTCAACCAATGATTCCACCTCACAGTCGAGCATCACTAGCCATCACCAAATTGGTCTCCACCTAAGTTGTCTAGGGCTCCAGAGCATTTGTTCCAACCAAGGCTTCCAGGACTAGTAACTCAACTCACAAGTTTTACCAGGCTCCAGAGCATTTGTGCAACCAATGCTCCAAGACTAATAACTCAACCCACCAAGGGCTCCAAAGAATTTTTCTAGCCAAGGCTCCAATAGGACTAGTAACTCTACCCAAGTTATTATAGAGCTCAAGAGCATTTGTCCAACCAGGGCTCTAGAAACTAATAACTCAACCCACGGCTAAAGGAAACCAACTAGAAAACAAAAGTAAAACCCATAACACCATGACTATCCAAGAAATGGCAAGGCTAGGAAAAATCGATGCAATCCACGATATCTTCCATGCCAATGACATACCATAACCAAATAACCACATGCATATGCAATGCATGCCAAAACTAGAAAGGAAATCATACATGCAACATGGTACCTGCAAGCAAAACTTGATGTCCTCTTGTGCTTTCCTCCTCTTCATTTTCCTTCTTTCTCCAAAACTCCAAGTATGCCACACTTCTCCAAGACTGCTCTAAGAAAACTCTAAGTGTCCAAGAGTGTGAAAGAGATAAAATAGAGAGAGAGATCCAAAACTGAATTGACAAAAGGTTACACTAAAAAAAGGTACCAACTAACCCTCAGAATCCTTTTTATTAATGAGACCTCTATTTTCTTCATTTTCCGTTATTTTCCTTCATTTTCCTCCTCATAGGCAACCTGCAACCTTTACCTTCCTTTTCGCCTAATTTCCATTATTTTCATAGATAAATGCCAATAAATGTATCATGTCTTTCCAAATCCCCTTTTCCTTTGCCAATTTCCATAGCCATTAATTAATCTCAAGTGATCCCCATCACTATGTCTTTCCCAACATTCAACTTGGAATATGTGTCCCATGACCATGGCTATTATTTTTCCTTTATTAACTTTATTGCATGGATTTTTTATTGGGGCTGTTACAATGACTTTTCTTTCATTATTTCATGGTCTTATAATTAAAGAATAAAATTTATTGTAAATCGTGGAAAAATGGAGGGTTAATGGTTGGGGATGAGTACTTTGTAACTAGTGATGATGTATAGTGCAATGTGGAGTGGATAATCATGTTTATTCATCATGTGTTCCAAATTTTTAGTAAATTAAAGAGATTTATAGCTATTTTACCTCAAGTACATTTTCTTTGAATTTTGATGTGATACAAAACTGTGTGGAACTGATGAATTTTGGTTTAACACTGAAAATGAGGGTGAGCAAGGCTAAGAATATGATGAGAGATAAATATACTGAAAGAGGCTAAATTGGATCATGTTGAAAGGAGGAAACCAACTGAGATGAACTAAATATGTCGGAGATGTTGATGATCTCAAAGGAATTTGAAGAGCTTCTCTATTGCCTCCCCCCCCCACAAAGACCTAACGGTTTGCATTTTCTCATTCAAACAAGGTAAGGGATGGTGTTATCTAAGTGTTAGTCTTTTATTAGAACATGTTTATACAAGAAAACAAACTAGATATCCTTAACCATAAATCCACACCTTAGTACAATTTTATCTCTGTGAATAGATTTTATTGAAGTCAAACATAGAAAGAAATCGTTAGATTATTAACCATTAGTGGATGTCATTAACCAATGTGAGACAACTTATCATTGATGTCAATGAGTGTTAAGGTGCAATAGCACATTCTGACAGGTACGACTAAATATGTTGAAGTCAAGTCACCTACAAGATCTAACAATCAAGAGACATTGAGGTATTCCCTTGTCATCAATGAGGATGTTTTACATTGATGTATGCAAACTCCAAGGCACTCAAAAAAATAACTAATCTCGGTCACAAATAGGGTGTTGCAGTTGATGGGACAAGATATATTTGAATGTGGGCCTTAAGAAATTGCACATCAGCAAACACGAGCATAGAATGAAAAATATTTTGAAGAATTATTAGAACAAATACGAAATTACAAAACTTATAGTGAATCTTTCTTGCTAGCTCCTTGGTTTTCAAGCAAGAATCATGTTTGCTTGTGCCAGTTATCTACTTTTCACAACTATACTTATTCTTATCTTTACTATTAAATTCACTTATTTATTATACTATCCTATCCTACTTGAAAAAGAACATTCTCCTTCAATTCTAGGAGTATTTCCAACTAAGCCATGTGTGCAACATAATTACAAATATACTCATAGACAAGTTTGAAAAGTATGGTTTAATGTATTATAAAGCACGAGAAACCAGCAGCTTTGAATGATGTGATGTTAAAAATTGTTGATGAAGAGAGCGATGCTTAGATTTGATGGTCGTTTGGAATCAGAATTCAATATAGTCATGATATTCTTGGCTCTTTTGTTCATTTGGTCCACTTTGTATGTCCGCCTCTGCCATGCCATTCAAATATTCTGCTATTGGGAGGTTGGTATCTTGAGTGCATGAAGGATCTGATGATAGGCATGTTGAGAACTCCTCAATCTCAAGTTCTAATAATTGTTCTCCATTAAATTTGATCCATAATTCTTTATGTCCCCTCAGAAGATTGGAAAGAGTGACTAGAGAAGGCTTCTATATCTTCTTCTGGAGGTGGCTTATGGATCTTTTACCATTCTATTACTTCATGGAGTGAAAGTATTCATCTGATGGAAATCGAGGTTTTCTGTTCCTTAGAGGCAGAGACAACAACTGCTACTAGGATCTCAGAAATTTCTTGGAGTATCATTTTTCTTCACCCAACAAGTTCTTGAACATTATTGAATACTTTGTTTGATTTAAGGCTTCTGTGGAAGTTTTTTGCAGTGGTGTGATCCGGATTGTCCACAGTTTTTTGTTCAATACTTCTTTGCTAGTTGTTAATCCTGGTCTAACACATGGATTAGTGTACAAGGGTTTCTTACAACACCTTGAAATTTTTTATTAAAGAAATAAATCAAATATGCTAAAAGAAAATAATTTCAAAGAAAAATTTTTATCATGCACTTGGATGCCCTCACACTATTAATACATGTTGTCACCAGTTATATGTTCATCATGAGTTATCTTCTTCCTTTCCATGAATCAAACTTAAAATAAAACACACTTACCAACACAATGAAGCTTTGGAAAAACCTCTACTAAACTGGGTGTGAAAGTTCTTACCTCTTGTCTTACCGTTTCTCCTCCCCCAAGTCATGAGTTTTGGAAAAAATAAGAAAAGAATTAAATTACTAAAGCCTTAATACATTTTTAGCACCTCCCCAAAAATAATGCCAAAAATGTTGGGCAAATTATAGGCTTATGTTTCCAACATTAAACTAACGAACTAAGATTGTGAACTTAGAGATGCAAGAAAAATATATGAAGGATTAAAGACATAATCTATCCTAGGCTAATGCTAGAACTATTGAGAAAGCATTACAACTCTCAAATTAAATTTTGGAATGGCATGCTCATTAAAAGAAAAGGCCAAATTCTTATAGACATTTGAAACTAAAAATTTTCTAGCCAAACCTTGTCATAAACCTCCTTACTCAAATCTGAAATGAAAGATTTCATTGTGTAGGACAATGCTCATGCACTCATCAATAGGTTGGATATGAAGAATAAAGTATTCTATTTCTGCTTCTTAGTTCACTGAATCAAATACTAGAAATCAAAATTCAAGACATCAAAATGTAAATCAAATCATTGAAATGAATCTTAGACTAAAGCTATCAACTAAATTTTGCTCAAGCAAGTTGTCTAACCAAGGTGTGAGATCTATGAAATCATTTGATAATCAATTACTATTTGGACAAAGCATGGAAAGTATACAACAAAGTGCATAATCACTATACTTCAAATGACCATGAGTCACACTCATATGTACAAACCTTAAGAAAACCAATTATTGAAACAAAGTATTGCAAACCCTACATTGAGAAGTTGTTTCTAAATAACAAAAGATCAAGTCCTAATATAGAAATGAAATCAATGTGTTATCCAAACAAGCAATCAATCTTGAGTGTAAAGGGTTATGAGAAAATTAACTTTGACTAGTATATTGTTCAAGCAACAAGTCAATTTCAAGTGTAAGACTGTGAGTCAAATAACATTAATAAATTGTGCAAACTGAGTATCAAAACCCTAATATGAAAACCAAGGATCAACATCATTTCTCTTCTAGAGTATACTCATTAATTCAATGTATTGTTACACTTGTGAGAGAGCAACCAATTAAATTCCAAAGGTTAATAATGTTGCAAGAATCTCATGTGAAATCAGAGAACCATGTTGACACCAATGTGGTCGTATTCCAGCTAGAAGGGCGCAAGTATGCTAAACAATGATTCAGGTCCCAGAAGTCAATTGTTAGCATAGGAAATGAACTAAGTTGAACCATAGAAGTCATACTTCATAAACCATCATTAGTAAAACTATGACATAATTGTATTTAATAACTAAAACATAGAAAAATGATGTATTAACCACACGGTATGTATGATCATGAATGAAAGTGGATTATGGCATAGTTGGACATGTATTATTGGTGAAATGCAAAGAAATGGTGTAGTAATAATTACTTGATTGAGTGGAGAAGTATGAAAAATGCAGAGCCCAACACCTACACTACATACTTTTTCTATAAAGGAATGTAAGTTGCCCATGACATTAATGTGACTAGAAAGTTTTAGAATTGCATCAATACATCAAAATTGATATTGCATCTTTTTCACTTGAATTTTATGTTATCAATACGTAACTCATTAGCAATTCCCACCAATTTCTCATTCTATTAATTTTGAGCATACTTTTTGAGTTGTATAAACCTTCCTCATTTTTTATGCAAATTATATCCCAATCAATGTTTAAAAGTTAGATACTAATGCCAAGCCTAAGGGTTGGGAGTTCCAAACCCATGAAATCTTAAAATCCTAGAAACAACAACTCAGTATAAAACCTTCCAAGACATTGAATATAAATGTTTTTTTGTTTTTTGTTTTGTTTTGTTTTTTTGTTTTTTTGTTTTGTTTTTGTTTTTTTTGTTTTTTTTGTTTTTGTTTTGTTTTTTGTTTTTTTTTTTTTTTTTTTTTTTTTTTTTTTTTTTTTTTTTTTTTTTTTTTTAGAAGAAGTTCAACTAGATACTGGAGAAATTTCTCAGTTGATTTTCCATCCCCACTTCACTTATCCTCCTTGATATCCACCACCACAACAAGTTCAATATCTCATTACATTTACATAGAAATTAATGGGTGTCCAAATTGGGATGTTTTCAACACCTATCTATAACCATTTTTATATCATTCTTCCACTTTCCATCATCTATTTATGTACTCTTTATCCCCTTTCACAACATTCCTAGTGTAGGTATGACTATTCTCTTTTTCTACCACTTTTATGCTTGTCCTTATGCAATGTGTTGTGAAAATGTTATCTTTCATACTAATATTAGCAGACGTGATCAAAAGGGATTTACTACAACTCTTCTATGTGGTTGCAATTCCTCCATCATGCTACAATTGTAGATGAGACTTCACAACAAAAGCTACAACTCATCTATGATGTTGCAATTCCAATCGATACTTCACTATAGAAGCTACAACTCCACATGCTATGATCAAAAGAGTGTTGAAACTCTCTTCCATACCATTGCTACACCATTCCACAACACTACAACTTTGACTTAACCATTGAAAGGGGTACCACAACTTACCTAGGACCAATGATGTTACTGCAACTCACAGGTGCCCTGAATTTGGGTTGTTACAACATCATTACCACAACTCTAGTCACCGAAATTCCTATTTTCATAACATCTTTTGTTGCAACTATGACACATAACGACATGTGAATGGTTAACTTCTCCAATTGTACACCAACAAGTGTTTCTCATGATGGAAAGTGACGAAGACAAGTGGAGGACCAATCAGGAAAGGAATTCCAACTGCCAACAACACATTTCTAATCTGAGTCAGTGTCTGCCTAAAATTATTCCTATTCTAAACATATGTTGTAATAGGATGTGTCGATTGATTTTCTCTACTAGCCATCCATGATACTACTCAATTTTATACATTTACGTCTATGTATAAATAGTGGCTTCCTTTGAAGCTAGAGAGGAGATATTATTGATACATGGTTTACAATTATATGTTATTCTAATAGAAATTCTTTATTGTTCTGGTCTTTTGATGCTCATCTTGTGATCATGTGATTGGGGATTTCTCAGTACCTTGTCTAAGGAGGTAGGTCCCCCTCCTTAGCCTAGTATTTCTATGTAGTGTAGCAGGTAGCTTAGTGTGTTCATTTGAAATTATTTCATATCGTTGTTATTTAATTTACATTTCCTATAATTCTTTCATTTTTCCTCTTGCTACAACTAGTGACTTTCCTTTGTTGTAACATCATTAATGTTCTTTCACTACAACTTTGGTATTAACTATCTATAATCATATTTCTCACTAGTTGTTGTGAATCTAGGATATATTTCTCTAGGTATTAATCATAGGATTAACCATTGAATAATGGAATTGTTTATTTTTAGTTGAATTGGTTGTTACTACAACTCGCTTATAGTATACTTTTACTCTATTTTTAACGATAAGAATTTTGTTATGATTAATTTTTATTTCTAGTGTATTTTTCCATCATACTTTCATTCTAGGCATGTTCCATTGCTTCCTTGTTACAACTAATAAAAAATATTGTTACAACTAATAAAAAATATTGTTACATTGGAATAGGTCAATTCATGTGTTCCCTTTATACCAATGTGATTTACGTTTCCCACAATTTACTTTCCTGCAAGAGTGTTTTATTTCAAGAAAGTGTGGTGTGCTATTGAAAGCATCTAAATCTTGAACGGTGACATTGCTAACTTCATGACACATAACAAATTGCGCTAGTATAAATTGTTCATGACAGTTCACAAGTTCCAAACAAACCTCAGATTGACAATTTAAATGAACAATTGATCAATTTCTCATTAAGATAATTAAAAGTCTCATCATTTTTGGTGTCATTGTTGGGGAAATTTCAATAGTACAATTGTTGTTTCAACTCACCTGTAGTATGATTTTACTCTGTTTCCAGCGATAAGAAATTGTTTATGATTAATTGTTATTTCTAGCTTATTTTTCCATCATACTTGCATTCCAGGCACATGCCATTGCATCCTTGTTACAACTAATCAAGAATATTGCTACAATGGAATATGTCACTCTTTGTAATTCGTGTGTTTCCTTTTCTACTAGTGTGATTTATGTTTCCTACAATTTACTTTCCTATAAGTGTGTTTTATTTTCTGCAAGTGTGTTTTATTTGCTGCAAGTGTGGTGTGATAGTGAAAGCATATAAATTTTGAGCTTTGACATATCTAACTTCATGACACATAAGAGATTTCACTAGCATAAATTGTGCATGACAGTTCACAAGTTCCAAATGAACCTTGGATTGACAATTTAAATATACAATTGATCAATTTCTAATTAATATAATTAAAAGTAATTAAAAGGCCCATCATTTTTTGGTCTCATTGTCGACGAAATTTCAATAGTAGAATTAGTTATGTGTCTACTTTTGTGTGAATTTATTTGTTGATTTCTAAGTTTTTTGGCTTGATTTTCCTAACCTTTTATATTTCAATATGATCTATCGGATGCTTAGAAGTAGGGACTAGCTTGGTATATCTATCAAGAACAACCCCCATACTGACACTATATGATATTCGAAAAAGGACAAGGAACAAGGTCAGCCAAATTATTTGACAACAACAACAAGCTCTCTTGCCAAGAAGGATCCTTGACCTTCCATGGTACAAAGCCCTACCAACAAATTGAAGCTAAGGAAATCTCTAATACAATAGTAGATCTAATCTTGGATAATCCATCTTTGCAACTCATCAGGAAAAGTTCTTTGGAGAACGAACAATACCTTCCTAAAAATCAGTGTGGTGACCAAAACCCTCAAGAAAGTGAACCACATCCTTATAAGGAGTGCCACCCCAAAAGTAGAAGCTCTCTAAAAGCTCTGAAAACTCCTTTAGAAGCAGAAGATACTCCTTTTGAAGAAATAGCAAATCAACGTGTTAAGGAAGAAGTTGACTCCTTAGGATTCCCTATCACAAAAATGGAATCAAATGCTAAAATGAAGAACATTCCTCACTCTGCATTGCCAAACTTCCATGGTCTCTCTAAGGAAGACCCTGATACCTTCTTTTTTAAGTTCAATGTCCTCTGTCTAGGTTAATATTACGTAACTAATGCTCGAAAGCTAAATCTCTTTCCTGCTACATTTGCACCATTAGGTTGGTTCATGGGCCTCAATCAAGGTAGCATCGATTCATGGGAGTAAATGAAGCAAAAATTCTTGACCAAATATCAAGATTAATGTAAAGCTAAGGAAATAAGAGAATAAGTCATTGGAATGATCCAAGAGGAAGATGAAAGTCTTGAAGATTATGTCAAAATATTTAATTATAACTTTTGCAAATCAAGACAAGAAGACTTAACTCCTAAGATATGACAAGTTCTACTATTATGAGGAATTCAAGATGAGTGCATTGGACTCCTTAACCTGATGGCTGAAGGACATGTATTTAATTATAATATAATGAAATCATAGAAGTCTACGAAAGATAATCTCAAGGAGCATCCAAAAAACGAAAAGGACTATGGGAAATGATAGTGAGACATACTAAGGCTTTTGTAAATGGAGTCATGCTAGGGAAGTTGTTGGAAAATTTCAAAACTAAGCTACTTAGTTCCTTGGGTTCTCAATTGGATATATTAAATACTAAGAAGAATGGGGAAGGAACAATTACTTTGGACATCTTTTGTCTGTAATGTAGAAAAAGACATCCACTTAGGGAATGTAGAGTAAATCAAGTAGATATTTGCGCTATATGTGAAATTGATAAAAACATAGAAAATTGCCCATCTCTGTCCTATTTCAAGGTTATATATGAAGAGGTAGAAGAGAAAGAGTAGTTATACTTCATTGCTCCGAAGAAACCATGACAATCCAAACCCCTCGGTAAGGTCCAGCTGTTGCACATAGTGTTGTCATTGATGACAACAAGATGTCATTGATATCAAGGGGGATGTATGGAAAACAGTAGCATGACCATCCTTGATGATCAAAGGAACAACATGACTCATTGTGGAGCAATATGACATCTTGATATTTCATAAAGTCTCGTTACATGAAGATATACGAGCTTGAATTTATTTGTGCTTTCGATGAAGTTAATTTGCTCAAAATATCTTATAAATAACATAGTTGCATAATTCTTGTTGATACCTTTCTAATGGTATATTCTTCTTAAAAAATCCTCTTGGATGAGAAGTTATGGCCAGTTGAAAATTAGTATTAGATAGGGAAAATTTGAAAGGCCAAACTATAGGGCCAAACCCAAATTATTGAAAGGTTAAATAGTGTGCAAGTTTAGAGAGGAGCTACCATTAAGTAAAGACAAAGTTACCGATCAAATGAGAACTATTACCACAAAATGAGAACTCTAGTTAAAAAAACCCCAAAAAACCATGAAAAGACAATCTGAAATTGAAAAGCGTTGATTCTGCATCACCACTTCTTTTCTCAGGCGTAAATGTTCAATATTTTTTAAAAATGACAGTAAAAGACATTTTTTGGTGCAAAACCCACCATGAAAATGAAAAGCATTGATGCTGAAATAAAGCCTTTCTTTTCAGGATAAATTTTCAACAGTTTTTAGAAATGACATCAAAGATAATATATCATGACTCCGAAAAACCTTAAAATTCCAACAATTTTCAAGCATGACATTAAAGATTAAATATCATGTCTCTAAAAAGCCTTAAAATTCGAACAATTTTCAGCCGTGATGTTAAAGATAAAATACTTATAATTGTTTTCAACCATAGCATTAAATATAAAATATTGTGACTCAGAAAAACCTTAAAATTTTGACAAATTTTCAACAATGGAATTAAAACCAAATATCATGCTTACAAAAA
>APFE031408855.1:0-44302 GCA_000404065.3 Pinus taeda
ATATGGGGGCAATAGGGGCACAACAATATTAATAAGGGGTACAGCTACCATAGTAATGGGGTAATCACTAGTATTATAGGGACCTAACAGAATATCCCAAGAAAATTTATTTTGCCTAACAATGATTGTAATTCTTTGATGTTTCTAGGATGAGTGATGTTAAGGATTGCCTTTATTCTAGCTGGGTCTATTCTGATTCCATCTTTTGATATTGTGTCCCAAGATTTTACCTTCTTCTAGACCAAACAGTGTCTTTTTGGGATTCAAGGAAATGCCAAATTTTCTACATTTAATAAAAAATCTCCTTAAGTGATCTAGATGTTCATTATCTGTTTCGGAAAATAATGTGATGTCATCTTGGTAAACCACTAGAAAGTCATGGATTTATTTACAAAGGCTATGTCCATTTCTCTTTTGAATGTTTCTCCAGCATTCATAAATCCAAAAGGCATCTTTAAATACATGAAAATACCCCATGGAGTGGCAAACACAGTCTTTGCTTAATCCTCGAGTTGAACTAAGATTTGGTTGTATCCAGAGAATCCATCAAACAATGAAATTATGGATGAGCCTACTACCCTCTCGTGAATGTGGTCCATTTTAGGGAGAGGGTAGTTATCTTTTAAAGACACTTTGTTCAAGTTCCTGAAATCAACACAGAGTCTGATTTCTCTTGTTTTCTTTCTAGTAGTGACTAAATTAGAGACCCAATCTGAATATCTAATTAGTGCTATGATTTGTGCATCATACATCCTTTTTACTTCTTTTCAATTAATGGCATAAGAACTGGATTAATTCTCATAAGATTTTGTTTAAAGGGTTTCGGATCTTCTTTGAGGGGTATTTTATGTTGAATAATGTTGGTATCATAAGACTTAAGGTCTTCATAACTCCAGGCAAAGACATCTTGAAACTCTTTGAACAGAACTATGTATTTCAGCTTTTCATCTGGAGGTAATGCTTTGGATATTTTGATAAGCTTGGTTTTTTCTTCTGTTCTTATGTTACATTCTTCTATGTCTACTCTTAAAGGTTCCATTTTTGGCTTTCTAGCTACATCATTTGAATCAAACAAATCTTCTAATGGGACTAATCCTTTAGGCAAAAAGTTATTTTTAAGGTTCAAAATCTCAGAATCATCATTGATTATTTCTTCTATTTCTACTTTAGTGAATTTAGTGGATTTATCCATATCTAAATCATTTATATCTATCTCACTCTTTATGATGTTATCTACTATACAATCAGTGTCTATGTTACAGTTTTGAAACTCTCCCTCAACATTCATGAAATCATAGATTTGAAAATCTTGTGAAAAAATCTGCCAATATTTCAAATTGTTAGGTATAACAGGTTTATGTCTTATTTCTACTGTATGCTGGTGGTTGGGCTGAAAAGGTAATTTGCAAGTGCTAGCAAAATTGACCAAACTATGAGCTTGCATGTTTTGTTTCATAGGAATAGCAACAAAATTAGTTTCAAGAAGGTCCTTAATAAGATCTAGGATAGTCTCTCTATATTGGCCAAGTCTGGGATTATTCAGAGAATACTCTCCTTTAATTTTTTTTATAATCAATTCTGAGTCTCCCATGATAGAAACTCTCTTGGCTCCAAGTTTTCTTACAATTTGCAGTCCTAAGATTAAAGCCTCATATTCTGTCATAATGTTTGTGCATTTAAAGTTTAATCTAAAGGCATGGCCTTCAAAATGATTATTTACCATTTTATGAATCCAAACCCCTACACTTGCTCCTAATTTAGTTAGAGAGCCATCAAAATCTAAATGTCATAGAGACTCATGAAATATGTTTTCACTATCAGGTGCTTTGTATTTTTCTTCTACATTTGCGATTTCATTATTTCCATTGTCTGAATTTTACAAGATAAATGAGTCCATATCAGAATGCACGAAGTATATAGGGTAATTCTATGGTTTTTCTGAACTACTTACTATGTATTTCATCAATGTTTCTCTATAAAGCTTTCTTTGCTGACCAAAAATAGAAATGGTAGGATATGACTTGTCTAATTGTAGAGATCCCTGCAATTTTTCTCCCCATGAGTGAGACAATAACATTCCATACTTGGGTGGGATATCAACAACTACTATGTCCATAACAATACTATTTTCTAGGCACTGCACTAGAGTCACACACAAGTATTTAATCAGGACAAGGCATTTGACTTGGCTAGAATCAAAGGAAAAGAGGTCCTTGTAGGGTCTGGTGATATCTAAGTTTAATCTTTCCATGATTGCTTTAGGCATTGGGTTATGGGATGAACTTGAATCTAGCATAGAATTATGTAAGACCTTATCATCAACATTTAAACTAATGTAGGATGGAAGGATACCCCCTTGTTGTTATAGATGTAACCCAGAATATATAAGAAATAACAAATATACCCAATAATAACAAGATTGAAATAGATAGAAATGCTTCTTTATTGATATCAAAACCCTTAAGGTAGGGCAACACCATACATTCACTCCTTAAGGAAGGAGAACACTCCACAAGCCATATGCTTGCTCATACAATAATCCTTGACATTATTCCTTGACATCCCTCCATGTGGAGTGTCTAGCCTCTATATAGGCCTCATACATACAATACCATGGATCATTACCATGGTTCCCTCATACCATCGACTAATACCATGGGCCCATTACATTATTACTAACTACTTGTGGTCCCTTACATGATATGTGTTAACCACCTTATTTATTACTAAGGCCCATCCCATTAATACATTATTACTTTAGGTACCTCCCTTTGTACCCCATATTATCCCCCCTAGGTATATAACATTCCACCCCCATTAGCATGTTTCGTCCCCGAAACATGGGAGGACACAAATAATAAGATCTACTCAAAAGAGTAGTCCACTGGTACCATGCACGTGCATCTAGCCATCCAAGAGAAAGGTGAACCCTCGATCTCGCTGGTGCCTCGCTCGCTTGAGATGGAAGTTGACCGTGGCAGCTCTTCTATGTTGATGTGTAGTAGGCGGGTCTTCGCTCTTCTCTATCTGTCCTGTGGGGGTTGTTGTTCTTGTGGCTAATTGGTTGCCATCTTGTTGGTTGTTGTCTTGCAGGGTGATGTGGGTGATGATATGTTGAAGTTTTAACCCACGATGTATTTTTATTTAATTCACCCCGTACTGGAGCCTGACTGTTATGTTGTGGTGCCTGCTGTGGTGTCTTATCTTCCAATGTTTCTTCAACCACTGAGCCCTCATCTGATGTATCAGAACCTGTAACCTTTCCTGCTTCAGCCTCTGTTTGTGTTTGATTATCGATCATCAATGGCTCATCATCTAATATGTCAGTCCCTGGAACATCTTCTGATTCAGCCTCCCTGTACTCTACCTGTTTCTTGATGGAAATATCCTGTAATGTAATTTTCTTCTTTTTTATACTAGAGCTTTAGGAATTTTTTCTGCACATTAATATTGATAGTACCCATAGATTCCATCGAAGGATATCACAAAACAAAATCCATATTATCCATATCTGAAGTATAAAAATCACCATGCAACACATACTTATCCATAAAAATCTTCAAATCCTTATACACTTGAACATTTTCATCATCCATCTGTGTGTTTTCAATGTGTTTTGCTAGAACCTGCAATTTTTTTGCCAAATTAATATTGATAAAATTATGCTTGCAACTAGGATTTATAGAAATAATGATCTTCTCTTTTTGAATCAATCCATGAACCTGTAATAAGGATATACCAATAGGAAATAGCCCCACATGTTTCTCCTTATCTTGTTTTCTGGCATGAGACCATCTGTCTAAAAGTAATTTTTCAAATTCTTTATCGGGCAGGTTGAAACACTTCTTTTGGTTAAGTAATCCCCACCATGTGGCTGCCTCATCTTCAAAATTACCCACTGCCACCAATTTCGAATTGTTTTTAAATAACCTCTTGTATTCTTTTATGTGTTCTTCAATAGTAGGCCCATTATATTTTCCTGTAAAATCAGGAATTGCCATGAAGAGGTTTTTGAAAAAATTCACTTACTTGGTGAAAATTTGAAGTTCTCACAGTTTAGTCAATATTGCTCAGAATCCCTATTATGACCTATTTTTAGAAATGGAATAATCATTCTGCATCTTCCCATGTGATAGAAATCTCGAACCAGGCACTGAAAAAGCTGAAAGAGACAGTTGTGGGGGTCCAAATGGGATAGGTGGGTGGCCACCAAAATCCACTTGGATCATGTTAAGTAGACATTAGATGTTTTGAAAGGAGAAAAACTTTGTGTTAAACTCTCAAAATGTGAATTTAGCAAAACATCTCTAAACTACTTGGGTCATATAGTAGGGGGAGGTGAATTGAAAATAGATCCCTCTAAAGTGGCAGTCATTGTGAACTGGCCTAAACCTAGGTCTGCTATAGAAGTGAGAATATTCTTAGGAGCAGTGCAATATTGGAGGAAGTTCATTTCTAACTTCTCCTTGATTGCAGCTCCCTTACATGCTTTAACAGGATTGAATAAGGTGTTTCAGTGGGGAGGAAAACATCAGAAAGCCTTTGACACCTTGAAAGAGAAAATAAGTACAACTCTTGTACTAGCACTGCCAGATTTACAAAGACCATTTAGGATCCAAACTGATGCCAGTGACTATGCCATGGGAGCAGTGTTGACACAGCATGGAAAACCTATATGTTATCATTCTGAGACTTTTAATCCTGCAATAGTTAAATATCCTACATATGATAAAGAATTGTATGCATTAGTTCAAAGTGTGAAAAAGTGGAAACATTATTTAATGGGCAAAGAGACAGTGATACATATTGATCATCATCCACTTCAATATCTACACTCCAAAACTAAGTTGCAGCAATCAAGACATTAAAGGTGGATGGGTTTTCTACAATACTTTCACTTAGTCATCAGATATAAAAAGGGCATACATAACAAGGTTGTAGACATGTTATATAGACCCATTATAAATGCATCTACCATACTTAAGCATAATTCTGTGCTACATGAAAGCTACATAGAACAATATGCTCAGGATATGGATTTTAAATATGTATATGCAACTTTGAGTCAAGGCAAAAGAGTAGAAGAATTGGACTATCACATAAAGGACCGACTCTTATACCATTGTGGGCAACTCTGCATTCCACAAACTGAGAGGATAAAGATAATTAGGGAAGCACACACTTCTCTGATATTAGGTCACTTTGGGGTAAGTAAAACAGTTGCACAGCTGCAAAGATTCTGCTATTGGCCAAAAATGAATGAGATAGTTTCTAGATATGTAAGAGGGTGTGCCATGTGTGCTAAAAGCAAGCCCAATAATAGAAAATTAGGCTTGTACACTCCATTGCCAGTTCCTTCTCACCCTTGGGAAAGTGTTTCCATGGATTTTGTTGGAGAACTACCTAAATATAGGAAAGGTCATGGTTATCTATATGTATTTGTGGATAGGTTCAACAAAATGTGTATTTTGATACCTTGTAGCAAACAGATCATAGTTGAACAGACTGAAAAATTGTTGTTTGAACATGTATGGGTTCATTTTGGATTACCCACTTCCATTGTATCTGATCAAGACACCCGATTTGTGGCGAAGTTTTGGTCTAGTCTGTGGGAACTGATGGACACCAAGTTGAAGAAAAGCACAACTTTTCATCCACAAACAGATGGCCAGACAAAAGTAGTAAACAGGATAGTGATCCAGTTACTGAGATGTTATTGCAATAAACATCCTAAGCTTTGGGATGAACACTTGTGTTATGTGCATCATACTTACAATCGAGCCAAACACTCTTCTACACAAAGATCTCCTTTTGAGACCTGTTTTGGTTTCACACCAAGGTCTCCTTTGGATTTTGTCTTTGGTAAAGATACCATGGTTGATGGACACAATGATGTGGACAAGGAAACTAGGTTCATTGAACAAATCCAGGAGATCCACTAGGCAGTACAGAAATAGCTGGAAAAGAGCCAGGCCAAGTACAAGGCTAGGCATGATAAGCATCAGATGGAGCATAGTTTTCAAGTTGGAGACAAAGTCTGGCTGTATATCAGTAAGGACAAGATGCAAGGTGAAGGTAAAAATCTAAAGCCTATCAAGTATGGACCTTTTAGGATACTTGAGAAGATTGGTGAAAATGATTTTCACCTTGATTTACCAGCTTACATGCACATCTACTTAGTCATAAATGCAGACTGCTTGAGACTATTTGAACCTTCAATGATTAAGGACCCTGAAGAAAATTCAATTGCCTTTTATTGATGACCTGCTACCTGAATACCTCAATGAGTTGCAGGAAGACACCGTGTTGGACAGGAAGATGAGGACAACGTGCAGGGGAGATGTTGAGTACCTTAGGATTGGGCTCAAAGGTTCAAAGCCGAGCAACGCAAAGTGGATTGAGATTGGACAAGTGAAGAAACAGTATCCTCACTTAGTCGATGCTTGAAAACCAAATTTTTGGGGTCCAAAAGCTTTTTCAATGGGAAGGCCGTGATCCGAATTAGATCCATGAAAGACTATCAAAGGACCATGACTGAATCAGGTCGATCAAATCTCTAAAGAAATCCAAAATAGCATCAAAAACACGTTGAACTAGTGGCAATGGCATCTTACATGGAACGATGAGGACCTCAGTCAAAGCGCGCTGACCGAGGCCCATGGAGACCATGCGGGAGGTCAAAATAGCCCTTGGAAGCTCTGAAATGGGAAAAGGAAGAGGTTTTTGATGCACGATTAGCGCTTACTACTAATCGTGCATCGCTAGGCAAACAGGGCCCTGAAGGAAAGACTGAGCACTCGGTCACGTGGGGGGACCAAAGGACCGCCAACGGAAAAAGGAAAAAGCGTTAAACACAAATGGCGGGACCCGTGCTCTAGAAACCGACGGTTTTGATCGGGGCACCCTTGAATGGTAAGAGGTTTTGGACGAGAGCAGAGTGATTCCATACATCGATCAACGCATGGTAGGTGGAGGTGAGAGAAAACCGTCATTGATAGTGTGCTATCGGTCGAGCAAGTCAACTGCGCAAAACGTGCGTATGGCGTCGGATCTGGAGGGCCCAGATCAGACGGTTGAGATTGCGCCCAATGGAAAGAAGTGGAATCAACATGGAATTAAGCCGCATTTGAAGAGATTTGGAATTTGTTTGACCGCCACAATGGAGGAAGAACGCATCCATGGTGTAACCGAAGAAATGAACTAACGAAGCATTGCTGGTGCCATTTAGAGGAGGACAAGTGGCCACTCCCTGAGCGTTCATGATGAAGCTGAACACAGGGAACTCCAAGCGCAACTATAGAAGGTGAATCAAAAGGCAGAAGAGGAACCAAATAGGAATAGGATTTGAATAGCTAAAGCCATGAATAGATACAGTCAAAGAAGTAAGTTAGACACAGAGATTCAGAAGTCGAGAGACGAAGTGTAATAGTGAACCCTGAGAGGAGGACTGAACACAGAGAAAAATGAAGCAAAGTAGAAGAGACAAAGGGCCGAGCTGACCAGAGGCAGCATCAAGCATCAAAGAGCTTGAAGATTCAAGCCTTCCCATAGAGGAATTTGTCTGGACTGAGAATCACATTTTGCTCTTTCCACTGTAGACCAGAAGGTCACAGAGCTGGTAGGAAGAAGAAGAATCTATGTACTCCAGTGGCTTGGGGAATCCAAGAAACCACCCTGCCAAGCAAATATGCTTCAGGAGAACTCACATTGAGTCCCTGCATTGTAATTTCTCTACTTAAAGACACAATAAAACAAGGCCACCACTAAAATATGCACTAGAGACGTAGCCCTGGAGAGTAGGGTGAACTCCTTATTAAAACTGTTTGTGTCTTTGTGTTTGCTTACTGTATTTCTTTGTTGTCTTTCCATTTTATTGTCTGTGTATTGGCAATCTGATCGATCCGTTGTTTCAATAACACAGAACACACACCAGCACATGAGTCTGTAATAACCTAGTTTAATAATTCTTTAACTGATGACACTCATAGGGTGAATATCAGATCATTGATTAACCATTGAAGTTTGAGTTTCAACTGAAGTTATATCTACAATTTTTGGGTTGGAAGTCTCCTTATTTCCTCTAGGGAGAATTTGTAGAACTTTTGTTGCGGGAGCTTCTGTTATTTTTTTAGTTTGGGGTTGGACTGATTTCTTAGTGGTAATTTCAGTATTCTTTTTACTTCTAAGACTATACTGCTTGTGAACTTCATAGATAGCAGATTCATAGCCTTGTTTGTAGTCAAAGGAATCTCTAGATTCTAATTGTAATTGTTGTAACATGTACAATTCTTGTTCTTCATGAGTAAGAAAAACAAAATCTTCGTTTTTAATCCCTAATAGGTTTATGTGGGTGTCCTCCTCTTCTTCATGGTTTTGTGAAACTTTAGCATAATTTTCCTGGAAAGGTGGTCTAATCTGTTGATCTGGTATTCCATCCGTTGTTTTTCTAGTATTAAGAGTTTTCCCAAAGTTGGGGTTTCTTATTAGGGGTGCTTGTTGATTTTCCCACTAAGATTTTATTTCCATCTGAAGTGGATGGTTCCTCTTTAATGGTGACTCTTTTCTCAATTCTCATCCAATCTTTCTTAGCTAATAAATTGGCTTCTACACTAACAACATTACTTTGCATCTGTTCCAATGTTTTAGGGTTTGTTTCTCTTATTTGGTAACACATATCAGTGTCAAAACCATCATGAAATTTGATTAATGCCAAGTCTAGAGGAGGTTTAATATTGGTTGAGATTGCATTATAGACACTATTGAACCTAATACAATAGTCTTGAATAGGTTCATTAGGAGCTCTTCTAATGTTGTCATATTTAGATAATACTTGTAAAGAGTTTTTCTTTCTTTCCCATCTATCAATAAACAATCTATGGAAAGCAGCGAATTCAACAATATGATTAGCAGGTAAACCTTTGAACCACTTTTTAACATCCCCTTCTATTGTTTGGGAAAATAACCTCATTTGCACATCAAACTCATCAATCTCGTGTAATTCAAAGTAGTCAGTCATTTTATTCACATGATGCTGGGCAGTATACTAACCAGTAGCATCAAACAAAAATATTTTACTTTGATAGCCTTGGGGCATGGCATGTAGTTGAGCTGGTAAGACCAAAGGTGCATATCTATCTGCCATGGCTGAGATTTTGGTGTGACTGGGGGGAAAAGTAGTGGTTCTTGAAGAAGGACTTGAGATGGTTGTAGAATAACTAGATGAGCTTGAGACGTTTGTTTAGAGAGGAAGGTGGGCAATGACTGGTTTAGGGGAAGGAACTGTAGTGGATATTATAGGTGAGGTGGTGGTAAATGTAGTTGTATTTACATTTTTTGAAGACTCTGTAGAAATTTCAGGGGTAGCAGAAGTTAAGGCAGCTAATTCAATTGATTGTTGAAGCTCGGCCTCGTCTATATGCATTATAAATTTTGAGGTTAAAGCTTCTAGTTTATCAAAAGTATCCAAAACACGTTGACCTAAATCATAATGTATAGGCACATTTTTTGACTCAATAAATTGAATAAAATTGGGGTCTATTACAGTATCATGAATTGAATTTCAGATTTGGTTCTAAACAAAGAAAGCTCAAATGATAAATCAAATTGAATATCCTCTAAACTTGATAACTCTTTAGGGAGTGAATTTTCTTTAATTAATGGACTACTACTTCCTTGAGTTTCTACTTTTTTTGGTTTTCTTAAAATTCTGTTAGCATCATCATCTATTGTAGCAAGTTTGGATCTTGATTTTCCCTGGTATAGTGTGTTCTTTTGGGAGCCAGAATTTTAATTTTTAAATTTTTAATGAAACTCTTTTAACAACCCTAAAATGGCCTTAAGGTGGAAAATATGAGATTTAAGATTTCATTAAAGTTTTATTAAACTGAGGAATGGTCCCCAATATGGTCAAAAATATGTTATCACTCTAAACTTTCCCTAGAGTTGTTATGAAAGAAATGATAGAGGTAACCACAAACCTAATTTTGAGATCAGGATCTAGCCTTCCTAATGCTTAGAGAGGGCTCTCTCTTTGTGATCTAACTTTGTTTTAGTTAATTGATTTTAGGCTAGTTATTTAAGCTTAGATCGGGTTTTGATTTTTATTTGGTAGTGGAATCACTGACTTAGATGGGTAGAGGGATGTCTTTTACCATTGGGATATGGGGTCAAGTGTCAAGAAAATAAGACTGGATCAAGTTCTAAAGATAGTGTTTACAGGGCAAGGTAGATCAGTAAATTCAGATCTATTAGGTTGGATGGTGAACTGGTTTTCAATCGGGGTCGAGGAGAAATTCAAGGTTCCTCAAACCGAATAATGAAAGAAATGGTATGGGTCAATCGAAACTAGGGAGCACTGAAGGATTCCCTACTTTGGATATCAAAAAAAAACATTAAAATAATTAACTATTCAAGACAGAGTGTACTTAAACAAATTTGGTAGTAAATTCCCAGTTATTTCATTCAATTTAGATAACATGCAAGTTTGTGAAACACTTAATAAAATAACAATTTGACATAAAGAAAATACTTCACTGAAGTGGCCCAACACATGAATCCTGTAATGTATTTTCTTTATTACTCAGTCCAGTCTACTGACTTGAAAAATTGGTACAATGAACCCTTAGGTTTTAGATCAATACAACTATTGAAATGTCTAGCAATCCACCCCCTATACTTCAAATTATGAAATATTTATACAAAAATTCATTAGAAAATATCCCAAACTGTTTGGGGAATTATTCTAGGAAAAATAAATATCTTCATGCAAGAAGATAGAGACATATATTCAACTGCTGCAATCTCTACCTATTTATTAGGCCCTGTTGTCAGATCTTTTGCAGCCTTTTCTCATTTTGTGTTTGTCTTCCATGCTAAATGTTCTTTCACTTTGCCTTTTAACTGATACTCTTTCATCTAATACTCTTTAACTAGGCTGACTTGCTGCTTTTCTTACTCCTCTGTATTTACTTTTACTTTTCATTTTCATAGTAAGTCATTTAACTTTTCCCAAGTCTCTGTGTCTGGTAATTTAATATTTACCATTCTCATGTAAACTTCATCTGCTTCTGTGTATTTTACAAAGGTGGGCTTATTTACAAAAAGGTGTTTTACCTCATGTTGGAGGTAAAATAGGTTCTCAAATGTTTGGTACAGAACCTTTCCTGTAGGCATCCCTTTCATGGATGAACTATTGACCTGCTGTCGTGCCACTTCTCTGATTTTCCTGTTGTAGTCTTCATGTGGCATTAATCTGTCATTTATTACCAAGAGATTTGGCAAACCTTTCTGCCTTAAAGCATCAAACTTAATCATGAACCTACCTATAGCCAGCTCCATGGTTTGGCATTTGTCCTCTAGCTGCATCATTAAGTTCCTCCTGGTGAGCACTTTTTTCACCTCTATTATAGTGCCAGTTCTGTCAGCTATGTCCAGCTCCTGCAATTCATATTTATTTTTAGAGTTACTTCATTTTTGTGCATAATTTGAGCCAATTTCTTCTCATCCTCCAGACTTATTATCTGTTCTTTGAGTTTATTTATCTCAGTGGTCTGAATGGACATGTCCTCCATGGCTTTGACCAGTTTACTAGCTTCATCACTTGGCTGAGATGGTGTTGTTGAACCTGTTGCTGATGTAGATGTTGTTGTAGCTGGAAGTGTTGTAGTTAGTGGAGCTTTGGGGGCCAATGAAGCTGCCAAAATTGATAGAAATTCTATAGTGACTGTAGGAATAACAGTGGCAGTGGTCGTCTCAAGGCTGGCATGTTTCAACTGTATTAAGTTGTCCAATTCCTTCTCCATTTCTTTTAATTGATCATTTAATTGAAGAACAAGATCCAACATTTCCTCCTTCTGGGTTTTGCTTTCTAGGATCTCCTTGGTCTGTGGATGTTCTGAATGAGGCAGCTTTAGTTGCTTCTTCAAAGCAACAATATCCTCGTTTTTCCTTTTTATCATTTTTTCTGCAGCTTTCACATCATTGGGATTATACCCAATTTCAATCACCAAGTCTTCTAGTGACTTGATTTTGTTTTCCTTGGCCTGTGAGGATGCCTTTTCTAGCTTAAGATGTGTTGTGATGTTATCCAGTGAGCTTTGAAGTTTGTGCACAGTCATTGCTTTATATTTCATGGTGGAATAAATCATTTCATGGGCCTATTTATGGAACTCAATTTTGTCAATAGGGTGAACATCCCTAGCCAAAACTTCAAAATCTGTTTTCCTATAATCTGCTGATGATTTAGGTTGCTGGACTGTAGGCTGCATGAATGTCATTTTAATGTTACCTATTTTAATGTCAAAGGCTGACATTAATTTGTTTTGATTTGCAGGTTTTTTGTTTGAAGTACTGGGCATAAGTTTCAGCCTTTAATGGCTCATTCCTCAACTTGATTTCCTTGTACTTCTCTTTTATATCTGTCTCTTTATCCACAGGCTTGCTAGATGAAGAGACTTCAATGATAAGTTGTTTTTCAATAAGTTGAGTGTTTGAAGTAGAAGGCTGGTGAGTTTCCTCTGAAACTGTTGGGCCTTTACTCCTCCCAACCATTATGTCAGTGACAGTGATTTCCATTGTCTCAATGGTTTCTTCTTGATGAGTTACAGGATCACGCTTGGGCCTCTTCTTGTATCTGATCTCAAACCTGTCATCTGTAGTATCTATCCCAGAGCTAGAACCTTCTTCCATTGTTCTTTTCACATTTCTGTCCTCATTAGCTGGAGTCTGTAGAATGGGAGTAATAGTCATCTGTTCTTGTAGGGTTGGAACCTGTAGAGAGGAACTAGTATCAATTTTCTTTTCCACATCTATTAAAGAACGCTCCACATTTATTAAAGTATTCTTCAACCATTCTGACTGGTTGGCATATCTTTCAGTGTATGGCCTGGGATCATGTATGAAATGACTTATCTTGAATTTGAGCCTTAGTTTATTTATGACTCCATTGGTGTCATACTGACACATAAAACTGCTTTTGAAGTTCATCTGATGTAAGATTTTGTCTGGCTCTTGTCTAGCTTCCCTATTATTACAAATAAAAGGGCCCAATTGGTTTTTGATTTTAAACTGGGTCTTCTTCCTAGCTGAAAGGAAATTAACCTCATTAGAGTTTATATTTTTCTTGAAATACTCTAATGCAAATATCCTCATGGGGAGGTATTTTGGCAGCTTGTAGGGAGTTAGTTGGCATCCATATATCCTAATTTCTATCTGGTCCTAGTATAGATACTGTTGGATACCTATACCAATAGGTTTCATATTTCATGATTGGCAAAGTCAAATGCCAAATATGCTCTGCTTTGATGGTACAAAGATCCCATATTTTCAAGGAAAGGCAAGGTGTGTACATGCCTTCATGTCTATTAAATTTTGATGGATGGTCCAACAGCCTAATATGGATCATGCCATGTTTCAATTGTTTGTTGTAGAATAGAGAAAGAAATCTGTCCAAACTGTTTAATCTTGGCAGATCAGTAGTTAGGCAGAGAAACTAAGGTTCCCAACTGCTTAATCTGGGGCCTTGGAAGAAATAAGGGTAGCGCTAGATAGGAAATCTAAGGAAAAGCCAATGGAAAAGAAAAGGCACATAAAGGGTCTGCAAGTCCAAGTGCACCCTCTAAGAAGAAACAAAAAATGCTAGGCTAAATAGTTGGGTAGGTAGATGGGTTTGCAGAAGTGGTGTCCCTTCCAAGCTGGATTTTGCTAACCAAATACAAGGAAAACAACACAATAGAGCATGTCTAACTTCCCTTTTTCCCTTTGTTTATCACTCATTACTAACATCCCTTCACCAGCTGTGATTATGAAAGAATTCAAGGTTATGTTGGTCCTTATTGCCTTTAAAAGCCACATTTCTTGTGTAAATTTCTTTTCATTTTGATCTACTCTTTAAACTAAGTTGTTTTCAAGAAAACTTAGTAATACCTCTCCTCATTCATTCTTCCCCTCCATATTGACCTCTAACTTGTATTATTTAACTCCCTATGTTACCCTTTCCCTACTACTATAACACCATGGTGTCTAAACCCTAAGCATTCTATAAATATCCCCTCCTTAGCATTATAGCCATATGTTTCACTACTAGGGAATTGAATTAACACCTGGTTAGCTCAAGAACCCAAGCCTAACCTTTTATCTCCCCAGAACCCGTTGGCCCAGTCAACCCTTCATTTTGCCCTAAAAAACCCTTGAAAAAGCCCTTTTTTACCCTTACACCCGCTCAAAAGAACAAAAATGCATAAAAACCCACTTTCCCCGCCTTATCCTAAGGTCGGGATCCATTTCCACTTTTGCATGAAAGTCCATAGAAAACCCGCTTATCCTAAGTTTTGATGCCTCAAGCGATTTTGCGAAAAATCATTGAAAAACCTTATTTTCCGCCTTAACCCAAAGTTTTCCGACTATATGTGATTTAACGAGGAAATACATTGAAAAACATTGAAAACTATTAAAATTCCTAAGGGTCCTGCCGGGTGTGAATACCACGAAAAACAATATTTTAATCCCCGCCCCGATGCCGTATCGTACGTGCAGATCCGTGGCCCGATAGCCGTCCGATCCAACTCTTTTAATCCAACGGTCGACGCGAATTTCGGAGCGGCCCCGACGTCCGATATCTGTCAGATGCTGATGTGATGCGGGGTCCACGTGTCGCCTCCAAACTCCATCGGAGCCCCCTCTGACAGATTCCTCGCCGTATAGGAGGTGGCCCGATATCGCGCCACCTGTCTCCCGACGTCACCGCCCCCTCACCGCCTAAGTCAGCGCCACGACCACGCACCCCGCCCACCATTGGTCCACCTGTCCGCTAGTTCACCACCACCGTGGACCACTCACAGTTCGCCACGTCACCCCACCCTGACCCACCTGCTGACGTCATTTAAAAAAGGCGCCAATGACCCGAAAAAAACCATATTTTGTCAAATTTTGCGCGTTTTTTGCACTTTTTGCAAAAAACATTGCTGCACGCTCTGCATGTGTTTTATGACCATTTCATCACCAACCTGCTCGAAACAACCAGGAGGTCTCCAGCACACCTATCCAACTGCTTTCCCGACCCAGGCCATCGATTTGCCAGGTATTTGTCCGTGCAAACTTCTCTGAAACCTGGTTTTTCTCTATAAATAATAAAAATCACTTGGAGCACAGAAACGATTAAATTCACCGGAGAATTCTCTGTACCCAGTTCCCACTCAGATATTTAACGGTCGAAATTCACTGGCCAAGCCATTTAGACTGAATTTTCACTAAAAACCTACATTTTCGTTAGCGCAATCGTGAACTAAAACCAGGAACCTGCATTCAATTATTGAGAAAGGTCTGTTGGAAACCAGAAATTTGCCTTCCCAAGTGACTAAAACAGTATTTCAATTGCTGTAATTCACCTTGTTACCCTTCAATTTTCAATTACCACCTCACTCAGACAGTGTTCTTTCCTAATTTTTCAGTCTAAAAGAAGCAGCAGTTTACTTACAAACCAAGTCTAAGTAGCCATGGAGACTCCAGTTGCACCAATTGCCCTCAATGTGGCTCCCTTGAATGCACCTCAGAGACAATTGGAGTGGCAGGATTTGGCAGACTTGGACTACCAAATCTCAGAGGACTCCTCATCAAGAAGCAAGTTCCACATCCACCTGCTAAATGAGCTTAAGGACAAACATAAGGATGGGACAGACATACTAGGCATTTGGGATTCCTTCCTCCCAATTTTCAGGCTCCCTCAGGTCAACCAATTGCCTGACCTGATTCATCTGTGTGCTGTCTGCTATGACCCCATGCAAAGAGCTGTGCTTGACCCTTAAGGCTCAGTGGTATTCTACATGACCCCTGAGGCCATTAGAGAAATGCTACAGTTCAATACTCAGAAGAAATTGGTTCCCTTATCTCTATTGAATTTAATAAACAAAGGAGCTAAGATGCTAACAGATGCACAAATCCTAAAGCTCAACCAATTGTTCATAAAAAACTCTGACACTGTGCTGTAACCCCCTATTTTTGATGTCTACCTCAATCAACTGGGGTTAGATCTTGCAGACATGATCAGTTGCATCTTGGGGTCCAAGTCACTGGAATTTATTGATGAAACTGTGCTAGTGATGATGACTATGTTTTCCCCTGGCAAGAGTCCAATCTATTATGACTATGCCACATACATTTCAGATAAGATGCATGAGCAGTTCTTGAACCTGTCAAGAGAGAAGGTGTTCAGATACACCTCCTACATCTACCACCTCATCCTATACTATCAACATGAGAAATTCTCCTTTGAGATTAAGAGAACAGATGCAGAAGGCAATCCACGGTCAGTGGTGTACTGGACCTCAGTGTTTCATAGCAGGACCTACTCTCCATACACCTACTATGAGTTCATAGACCTCTTCATCCACCCAGCCATGTCTTTATTCCTAAGCTCGCCTCCTCTAAGACTGACTGATGAGATGTAGAGGATCCTGCAGCTATCCAAGGTATACAGCATTGGGGATTGGTACTTTTACCAACACTACACTGTACTCAGAATATATGGGTATGAGTTACACCCATACAGATTGCCCAAATATGTGCCTATGAGACTATTTGCCCTTGAGTATTTCAGGCAATTTGGGAATGCTGATATGGTACAATTTGCAGGCAGGGGCAAGAAAGCACAGCTAAAGGTGAAAAATCAACTGGGCCACCTGGTTTTGAACAAAAGGGAAGGCTGGAAAGAAGCTGATAGAAAGCTAGAATGCCTTGGCCTGAAAACCAGCTTCCTTTAGAAGCCCTATGACCCTAATCATTCCATATCATCCAAAAGGCTAAAATATAAGCTCTCTAGCTATGACCATGTGAGCTTGCCCCACATTGAAAAATTTGCCAACCAACCAAAATGGAAAAGGGGCACACTGGAGGAACCAGTCACACAAGAAGAATTGAATGAAAGAGCTAGAAGGAATCTTCTGAAAATGGCTGATTTGGAATCTCCTCCACAGGTATTCGCTCTACCAAAGCCTCAAGCAGGAGTAGCTGCCTCTTCATCTACAGCACATCAAGGGGCAGTCCAAACCACAGGTCAAGCTCAGAGCAAAGGCAAGGAGAAGGACATGGAAGAGCAACAGGTGCAGCAACAGAAAGAGCAACAGGTACAGGGGGAACAGACAATAGAGGCCCCAGTGGCCACATAGCAGCAGCCAGCACAAATGGCACCCCCAAGACAGGATTCAAGGATTGACTCCTCTGTCCTCCAAACCCCTCAAAGGGAGGACGTGAACAGAAAAAGAGATAGGGAAAATCCCCTTACTGCATCACCAACCCAAGGGGAGAAGAGGCAAAGACTAAATCCCTTCTCTGAAGAAGAAATGCCAATGGCGAAAACTTCAGGAACAGGCCTGCCTAGCATGGAGGCCTCAGCCAGCTCCTTCCAACAGGAGCAAGACAGGGCAGCAGTAGGAGAAGTGAGCTCCTCAGGACAAAGGAGGGAAGGTGAGAAAAGTATCAAGCAACAGTTTAAAGACATCAAGAGCAGAAATGAACCATTAAAACTGCAACTTTACAATCACCTATTGAAAATGGCTCCTACAAACCAGCAAAGGCTCATGTCTGCATATGATGCACATGAAGGAGAAATGATCATGAGCCATTTTACACCAACAATGCAGCAACCAAAATGAGCTGCAGATTATATCAGGACCAACCTGGAGGTCCTTTCCAAAGACATCCACCCAATGGATCAGATAGAGTTGCACAAACAAACGGGTGAGATGGTCTATGCCACATTGGCAGATAAGACCCTAGTGAACTATAGGCTGCAAAATAGCCTAAATAACACCGCTGCATAGCTAGAGCTAGAAAGGGCTTCCTCTCAAGCTAAGGATAATAGGATCAAAACACTGGAGGAAATTATAATAGAACTTGGGCATGATCCTAAAGATGTTAAGGGAGTGCAGGAGATTCTGAAGCCGAGGGATGTTGATATGGTAGCATTAAGAAAAATGATAAAGATCCCAGCAACTCTTCATCCTCAAACAGAAGAGGTTGCCCAGCTCAGGCAAGAGAAAGATGCAGCTGCTATGCTCATGACATTATACAAGGAGCTCATCCATACTCAAGAAAAGCTGCAGGAATCAGAGGCTACCTTGCAGGCAGCATTACAACAAAAGGAGGCAGGGAAAACCTCACAACCTCCTCCAGAAACAATAAATCTTGAGGAAATCCCTCAAACCACTGCCCCTCCCAGCCAGCAGGTACAACAGGCAGCACCACCCACCTCAACACCAACAACAGAGCAGGCTGAAAGCCTTGACATGCAAAAGATGAGGAATGAAATTCAAGTCTTGGAGTCTCAGATGTCAGACCTAAGTCAAGCGCAGGATAATCTGGCAAAAATAAATGAAAAATATGACAAGTCCAAGCAGAATGTGGCTGAAAGAGGGAGGGAGGTAAAGGCCCTCAAGAAAAGGATAACTGAGTTAGAGAAAGAGCTCACACTAGACAAAGTCACATCTGAGCTCAAAAGGGTTGTATGGGGCCATATTGGCCAGTCAATTACAGATCAGTGGGAGTATATTGAGGCCATCCATGAGAAAATTACGCTCATTGGAAAAGCACATAGAGAGATACAACGAGCAAGGGCATCTCTAGGCAGTATGCCTGAGTTTGCCACTAGAATGATAAATGTGCTAAACTACAAAACAACCTCCCAGCTCATAAAAATGGCAATTGGAAATAGGACAGAGACCACCTCACAGATAAAAAGGGTCCTGACATTGAGAAACCTAATTCAAACCCTGGAAAGACGAACACAGGACATGCAAGCAGACATCACCAAATTCCAGAACAGGTTTATGGCATTGCAAAACAGGGGTCTACCTAGCCTGCTGGAGCCATCGGGAAAGTTACTCTCACATGAGAAATATGTTAAGAGAGTAAACACTTTTGCAGCAAATCAGATTTCAGAGGCAACAAGTTCATCAACAGAAACAGGACCAATAATAGGGCATACCCTCTTCAACAGGGTAGAAAATCTATTTTTTATTATGAATGAGATTAGACATTTGTTTGATGAGCCTCCTCATTTTTACAAATATACAGAGGCCGATGAGACCATGGGGTCAATTTTGAGGCACCAATTGCCTACACCAGATGTGTGGGAAAATTTGATACAGTTACTGTTAAATCAAAGTCAGTAACTATGTTGTTACTTTTTAAAAATATTTAAATTATCATACACAGGAAGATAAAGACACATCAGCAGGTATGCTGAAAGAGGCTGAGCCAACTCAGCACAAGAATTCGGCCACCACAGCAGCACGAGCAGTCACAGGTGACAGGGCCGAGAAGCTACAGGAAAACACAGCTGCACAGACACGTCATTCAACAGTTATAACAAAGCGCTCAACCGACTCCATGAGCTCCAAAGGTCAAAATTGTTCTGACAGGAGTTAAGAACCTTTAAAGTTCATTAAAGATTGTAATAACTTTCTATCTGCAATTTCTGTACGAATTAAAGAAGATATTTCCCCTCTCAGATGACTCAATGCCTGAGATATTTTGTATGAGACTGCTATATATTCCCCCTCACATTTGTTAGCAGGGGTTGGACATTGGATGTAAGGAATCTTCTCATATCTATTCTGCTCCTCATCTACTATAAATCTTCAGAGGATTAATACAAAAGATGATGGAATTTCCAAAGCTTTGTGTTATTTGATCTTGTCTGGTGCTTGGCTGAAAGTTGCAGGATTCCTGCGTATCTCATGACTCAATAAGTTTCTCTTGTACCTCTTCGTTATATGTATGTTGATCTTTCATATATGTTTCATGTTTCCATGTTTGAACTGATAAATAGCAAGGAAAAATAATAGTTCAGGTCTTAATCAAAGATTACCCTGAACTCAATCTAAGCTATTTTAAATGTCATTTCTTTAGTGATGGTAATGAAAGTGTAATTCTTAATTGCTACCTTTCACACTACATCATCAAAGTGATTTATTATTTCAGGAATTCAAGTTTGCTCCTGAGGAATACATCTCTTTCTCACACCCCAGCTTAGTGAAAAATTCTTAACTGCTTTTCACTGGTTGTTTACACTCCATAATCACAATTTAAAGTTTGTTTCATGAAGTATCTAAATGGCCCTGTAATTCCAGTTGCATCAAACTCAAGATTTCAGATAACCAACAGCCACAGACTCCATTGCCCAATGGATTAATTTCACCTGCAGAACTACAATTTTACAGTTTCAGAAAGGCATCCTCCCAACCAAACATAAATCAAAGAAACTTTCACTTCATAACTAGCCTAAAATATCAATAGAATAGAGACAAATCTAATAGAGAGAGCCCTCTCTGATTACAGCTGCGCTAGAAGCTGTAATCCAAAGATTGGTTAGTGGTTACCTCGGCCGTATTCCCTTGGGAGTCATAGGGAACAACCTGGGTGTTAACATAAATGGCGACTCCGCTGGGGACCTCTTCAGGATTTAGAAAAATACTGTATGTCTGTTAAAAGTTCACTTAAAATCTGAATATCAGTCAAGAAGCCTTCAAAACTATTTCTGTACCAGCACTTACAGCCTCAAGGAAGAGCTAATTCAGGCAACTTTCATTCTAGTTTGAGACATATACAGCCTTTTCAAAGTCTTGTCCAGTCCCTACAGATATCAAATTTCATAAAAACTAAAAAACTGGTTTAGAAACTGGCTCCTAAGAAGAATCTTAGGTACACTAGGGCAAATCCTGACCCAAACCCCCCTATTGTCTTTGAAAATCCTAATACAATCCCCAAAATTATCAAGAAGCAGCAAGGACCAGAAAATCTTGCTGACCTAAGTCCAGAGACAGTTCACCCCAACCCCATCTCCACTCCAATCAAGGTACTTTTTCGTTCCACCCCTAATTCCCCTAGTTCTCCATCCACATCTCAAAGCCCTCCACCCACATCCTCGTCCCCCACACATACTCCCTTAGCCAACACTCTAAGTTCTGCTATACCTGTTACCCCTGTGGTACCCGTGGTTCCTCTTGTCCCAGTTGTCCTGGTTAATCCACCAAACCCTGTAAATATGGCTATGAGATATGCACCTCTGCAGCTACCTGCTAACCCTGCAGCTCTACTTCAGGATTATCAAGCCAAAATCTCATATTTTGACTCCACTGGCCCTTACACTGCTATTCAACATGCTAAGAGAATGGAGGACCATTTTGAGAACTACGAGATAGATGACGATACTGTGAGGATGAGAATTTTCGTCCAAAGTCTAACAGGTGATGTCCGAACTTGGTTCAGATCACTTCCAGCAAATACCATCACAACCCCTGATGAGCTTTAACAAGCCTTCACCAATAGATGGGAGAAAAAGAAGGATCCCTTGCATATACTTGGTGAATATGACATGATTAAGAGAGGTCCCCAAGAGACAGTTCTGGAATACTGTTCCAGGTTCAATAATGTATACAATGCAATACCCCAAAACCTAAGACCTCCCCCTGATTTGGCCTTATACAAATTCCCTGATGGATTTGACCCTGATATGGCTTCTCAATTAAAAGAAAGAGCCCCTCAAACCCTTGAAGAAGCACAGAAGGTTGCTGTCACAGTTGAGGAAAACCTAATTGCTAAAAGGAACAGGGCTAGATTAGAAAAAAGAGTTGCCTTTAAAGAGGAACCTTCAACCTTTGACCATAAATTGGATGCAATAATTTCTGGTATGAAGAGGTTGGGTGACAGGGTAGAATCTGTGGAGAGGAAGTCTTCATGGGAGGCACTACCAAATAACTCTAATAGAAATCCAAACTTTAGGAGAAATTAGAACCCAAGTGTGGGCAAAGCCAATACTGATCCAAAAATATGACCTCCATTTCAAGAAAACTATGCTGAAACATCCACTTTAGATGAGCAAGTGGATGATATCTATATCCACCTAATGGGCCTTGATGATGAGCACCAAGTCTTCCTAAGTCAAGAAGATCATGAAGATGAAGACATTAAACTATTCCAGACCAAGTCCGGTGAGTCATTTGACTTCAACCAAGGATATGACACAACTGTTTATGAAGTTCATAAACAATACAAACTAAGAAGTAGGACTGTAAACATAACACAGCCTGAAAAAACAAAGGACATGCTACAGCCTAAGGATGCCATAGTAACAGAACCAACGAACACAAATGATTCGCTGACAAAGGAAGTAACCATTGAAGAAGTTACTGAACAATTCCCTTCAACTCACAAGCCACTAGCTGCATCATCTGTACAGCCTAATTCAAGTAAAAAGCCTCAAGAGGTGAATGAAAAACATAAGCCCCAAGACCAATACAAGGATCAAGAAGAAACCTTACTAAACAAGGAAAAGGTGGCCATCCACAATGCTAAGGTTCAACATGAAAAACCCTTTGACTTGGAAGCTGAAATTGGAAAATTAAAAATATCCATTCCTCTTGCAAAGCTAGCTAAGCATGACATCTACAAACAACAGATTGAGAAGTCCCTCCAACTCACTCAAAGAAAAGACAATGTCAATGTGCTGGATGACACCCCAGAATTTTTGTTTCGTCCAGAGGTCGACGGGAAAACAGCAGGCATAAGGATCTTACCTTTTTATGTCAGCTTGCACATCCATGATAAGATACTACACAATGCAATGTTTGACTCAGGGGCCTCTCATAACCTGATGCCAAAATCAGTCATGGAAAGATTGAATCTAGATATTACTAGGCCATATAAGGACCTATTCTCATTTGATTCCAGCCAAGTTAAATTTCTAGGCCTGATAAAAGACTTATGTGTATCCCTGGTCCAATATCCAAATCAAACAATCTTGATGGATGTTGTTGTTGCTGGTATCCCACCCAAATATGGAATGTTACTGTCAAGATCATGGGGGGCTAAACTTCAAGGGTCCCTTCAATTGGACATGTCATATGCTACAATCACAGTCTTTGGTCAACCCAAGAGACTATACAGAGAGTCACTCATGAAATACATGGTCAGCACCGCAGAGAAGCCTCAAAACTTCCCTATATATGCTGTCCATTCCGACATAGACTCATATATCCTTTTCAATGACAATACAGGTCACACAAACAATGAAGAAACTCAGATAATCAAAACAGATCAGCAGATTAATGAAGGAAATCCTGACATAGAAACATTGGTTGAGTTAAAAGAGGAGAATGTGCAAGAGGACAAATCATATGATGATGAAAACCAGACACTCAAAAAAGATCAGGACTTCAATAAACAAACAACTGCTCTAGAAACAAAATTGATCCCATCAAATGAAATGACTGTTCTAAAACCCAAACTAGGGGAAGAAACTAAACTTCAACTCACAAATCCAGACCACAGAGATATTATTCAGCATCCCCTAGAACAAGAGACCTTATGGTTCCTAGAATTTGATGGATCAGTTAAAAAATTAGGGGCAGGAGTTGGGGTTTGGATACATAATAAACAAAACAACTATGTAGAAGGCAGAGCCTATACACTAAACTTCAGGTGCACTAACAACATGGCTGAATATGAAGCTCTCCTACTAGGCCTCAAATTAGTACAATCCCTACAAGCCATAAAAGTGTCAATCCTAGGGGATTCAGACCTAGTTATCCAACAAGTGAAAGGCAATTTTGTTACCAATGACAAAAGACTGAGGTCTTATAGGTTTGCTGCCACTCAGCTACTAGAGTCCTTCACTGAATTCCAGATTACCAAAATTCCTAGGGCTCAGAACCTTCATGCTCATAGTCTAGCCACATTTGCAAGTACCTGTAAGCTGCCTTTTGAGCCACATCACTGTTTCACAGCCGAAGTAAAACACAGACCATCTGTCCCAAACAATGTTAAAGACTGGAAAGTATTTGATGATGACGCACAAATAAACAACTTCTTGACTTTACAGAAAGAGTTTTCAAGTCTAAACATTGACACTGAGACAGCAAGTCAATCACAAATACCTAAGTCAGCAAGTCAATCACAAATACATGGTGAACAGAATAACCAGGCAATATCACCCAAAACAGTTAATCAAATGCTACATCCTACAATCTTCAACAAACACAACATACAAGAAATCCAACATGTTGAATATGAGGAGATAGCTGATTATGAAACTGAGGTAATACAATTAAAGGACAATTTTCTTCCAATAGGCTTAGCTCCTTTGGAAGACATTTTTGACTCCAATGATGTTCCCAATAAACCAAAATTACAGCCCATCAACACTACCATAGAAGAGCATAACATTGGGACGGTTGAACAACCCAAAATCATAAAACTATCTGCTGCATTACCTCCTGACCAAAAGCCTAAGTACATTGACCTTTTTAAGGAGTTTCAAGATGTGTTTGCATGGAGTTATGAGGATCTAAAATCCTATGATACCTCTGTAATACAGCACACTATCCCACTCAAGCCAAATCAGAAGCCCTTTAAACAAAAATTGAAGAGAATCAATCCTATACTCCTCCCAGCAATGGAACAAGAGGTACAAAAGATGTTTAAAGCAGGCATTATAGCACCAATCAGATTTTCTAATTGGATTTCAAACCTAGTCCCCACAAGAAAGAAGACTGGTGAAATAAGGCTTTGTGTTGATCTAAGGAACCTGAATCAAGTATCCTTAAAAGAAAATTACCCCTTACCCAAGATGGATCACATCTTGCAGAGAGTAGTGGGGGCCACAAGGATTTCCTTGCTTGATGGGTTCTCAGGTTTTAACCAGATCCTGGTTCATCCTGATGATCAGGACAAAACTACATTTACAACCCCATGGGGAACCTTTAAATATGTTAAAATGCCTTTTGGTTTGAAAAATGCAGGGGAAACATTCCAAAGAGCAATGGACATTGCTTTTGCTAAAGAGATTCATGACTTTCTTGTCATTTATTTGGATGATCTCACACCTTTTTCCAAATCTGACCAAGAGCACTTGAAGCATCTAAGGCAGATATTCACAACCTGTAGGAAATATGGAATTTCCCTAAATCCTAAGAAATCCTTGTTTGGTCTGGAGGAAGGTAAACTGCTGGGTCACATTATTTCCAAAGATGGCATCAGAATTGATGTAAAACACAGGGGTGATCTAAGAGGTTACTAGAGCCACCACTTAGGGAAATTAGATTGCTTGTAGATCTATTGTTTAATTCGTAAACAAAACACAGATATAGATTGAAGCGGCATGGATCTACTTTGCATTTGTATGACAAATACAGTTCGAAGGCTAGCTAACTTGACTTCAGGCTCCGTTTGTATGTTTATAAAAGAAACAAGGATAGATAGGCTAAAAAGTAATCTAGTCACTTCCCCAGTGGAGTCACCATTTTGTTATCCGGGAATAGTGTCCACTCGGATGTTGCTATTCCCACTAAGATGGATGGCTATCTTAGAAACAAATAATACAAGTCTACTATTGTTTCCTTTTATGAAAATAGACGAGAGGAGAACCAAAAGGACCATCCTAAGTCTTGCACTTGATTTCCTCTCCTTCTTGATAGAGTTTCACCGCTTCTTCTTTGTCTTCCCAGCTTCAAAAGAACCTGTGGAATCACAGCAACATGCTAATATGCAAGAAACAAGGATCTAAATTCATAAATAATACAGGATCAAATGTGTATTAACCATATACATGCATATATAAACATGTACACAAGAATATGGAAAACAAAAAGAATAGCTTTATTCAGATGAAAAGTAGCAAGAGGATTACAACCATGTGCTCTGACCCAGCATCATCCTCCAGCTAAGAAGCCCTTCTTCACCCCAAGCAAAGCTAGATCACACAACACTGTGAATGTACACCATAAAACCAACATCACTTCTCTTTAAGATACAAAATTCCAGCCCCTGGATCTCTGTGATGAGGGATCCATATATAGATGATTACAGAGAGGTGAGTCATCTTCTGGGATCTTGATTAGTGTCTTCTCTTTGATAGTTCTTGCTTCCACTTGGAGAATGATGATATCTTACTTGTCCCTAGTCGAAAATAGAGTGGCAAGTGTTAGAGGGGAAGCTTCTGGAAGATTCCATGATCTTCCACCTCGCATTTTTGTCCCTGCCATTTGTCCATTCCCGACCATCGCACCCTACAGAGGAGAAAATCAATATGCATCGAACCTTGTACACTGGTAAGGTGATATGCATCGCACCCCCTACATTCAGCTTTCAGTATGGTCCAATTTTGACCATTTATGAGCAGTTTTCAATGGAGAACTTCTAGGAGATGATGTAATCAGTTGACCTTGTTCCTTTAGGTAGTGAAGCAACACTTTTAGGGACTTAGGAGCCCTCAATTTATGGACATTTATGATTGGGGTTGAAGTGCCCAAAAATGTCTATAACAATGAGTATCCCATCAACATACAACAAAGGGATCTCACAACATAACATGATGATTCAAGACAACAAGCACATCACATAGGCGATTCTGCGTCACATCAAGCAGGAATCATAAAAATGAGTAAGAAATAGGATCCCACATCAAACATCAAGCAAGGACTTGTGCAGCACAATGCATAAAGAAGAAGTTCATGAACACATCATATACCTCACAACCAGGGGCCATCCGAAGAATCGGATGTCAAACTACAGAATCTTTTCCGACCATCGATCTCACGGCATCGATCGCATGAAAATAACTGCTCGAACATGAGTGTGGACATCTGCGCTGGCACTTAGAAAAGTGGCTGGAAAATGAAATGAGAGAATGAGAAATCTGAATGCACCATCAGATTTGTGGTGTCGAGTAGTGAAAAATCGATTGTCCAAAATCTAAATTCTAAGAAGTTGAGAATCTGGGGCTCAAGGAATCTTTTAGAATCCCCTAGATTCCTCAAAGATTCTGCTCCATGGGTGGACTGGAAATCTGCAACTCAAATGGAAAATCTGACCTCGCCATTGAGATACCTGTGGAAAACCATGAAAAACAAGTATAAACTTGACTATATTCCATCATGGCAAAATTTTACCTCCTTGGGAAAATTTCAAGGCTCATGGCTCCGCTCCCTGTTTTTACAGCGATTATGGTTCCATGTCCATACTGAAAAATGGCCGAAAAATGCAGAATTTTGATGGAGGAATAGACAACGCCATTGCGTTCGTGGTGACGAGAGGTGTTGAATCCATATGAAAATTTTCAAATTTTGACAAAGTGAAAATTCAGCGCCCTTGCAAAATTCACGGTTCCAAAAAATAATTAAAAATTACTGCCTCGAAATGCATGCCTGCTCCTAGTTCCTCCATCTCCCTCGTGCACTGAGAAAAATGGTTTTTTTTTTTTAAGTTTCTCAGGCGGATTACCTAAGAAATCCATTTGGTGTAGTGGTAATTAGGTTAATTGGTTGTGGAGGGTTCCGATGATCAAACCTCGCCCCTGCTATTTTTTCCACATGATAGATTTTAAAAACAAAACATATATGAGAATGGGGGGTCAGGTTCGCATTGGGTGGCCCACCCCATAATCCCCACACATATTTACTAGTCATATAAGGTTTAAGTTTGAATGCATAATGTTTTTGGGGCCGGCCACGTGGGTCGGGCGGGTTCGACCTCCGTCGGTCCCATATTCCATGTGATGGGGTATGTTTAGGGGTATCTGGGTGTGGGTCGGGTCCGCCGGAGGTGGCCCGTGCCCACCCCCATTAATAAAAGTGTGTTAACATTTATGCGGGGTGGTTGGAGGGTCCGACGGGGTCATGGCCGCCGTCCCATTTAAATGTTGGTTTTTTTATATGGTTGGGGTTAGGTCGGCGGGTTCATGGCCCTTTGGCCTTTTAATAACACATTTCGTTATGTAGTTTTGGGGTGGTGGGGATGGTGGCTCGCCACCTCATTTATAATTTTTTTTTTTTTACTTTTTATGAAATAGAGGTGTTTCTGAAATCTTTAGAAAATAAGGGTTATTGGGAAAATTAATGAGGCCACAATTTTGACCGATTTCGGAAGTTTGGTTTCATGGCTCGGGGTCAGTCAAATTGTAGGAAACTTAAACCTGGCCCATAGCCCAACTTTGACAAAAACTTTGAATGGCCCATTCTCTCTCATATGAGCTTGGATTGACGAACCGTTTGCACCTCCGCGATCAAGATGAGGAGATCTACGCTTTGGTCTTGGGTTGGAGTCATTCTGAGCACTTTGATTTTTGAGCATTCATAAGCCCTCTTTGTCCTGTGTCTCTGTCTAGAGCGACCTAGATCAATTCTCCCCACTGAGGAGCTTTTGGTCCTCCAAAAGCATGAAAAATAATCTACAACTTCTTTGTACCTTGTCTGCATCACAAGCGTCCTGAAAAGGTCTCGCTTCCATCTCCTTCACCTTTTTTCTTCAGAGCTTTATGTGATGAGGCGACACCTGTAACCTCTGCAACCTGTAGTACATTGTTTTGCTCATTACATGCTTGACTTTCATGACCAACTAATGACCCAAACGTCCCACACTTGCCACGATGAATGCGATACAATAAGATGGATGCGATACTGCAGCTACAACAACAAGGCCAACCTATCATGGTTTCTTCAACAAGTGATGGAACACACATCATCACTGCAACACATGATTTACATACATAAGGCCAAACACTGTTATTGTGACAAGTGAGGGAAAACACATCATCACTTTTACATTTTAAAATGAAACAAATGATTTACAAAAGAATGACCATGAAATGACAACATATCTAGAAACCATTTTTCACTTATTAATGTGAATGGGTCACCTCCTTGAGGTGGTTTTGCTTGTCGAACAACTGCTTCACCTGGTTCACGCACCGACGCTTTGTCTTTAAGGTGCTGCTCTAGATGGAGCCTCCAAAAAGTGAATTTTTGATGGCCACTTCTATCGCAATGACTGAAATACATCTTCTTCCTCCAGATTTTCTTAACTTGTTTCTTTACATGTTGTTGAGAGGGTTTCTCATGCCTCATCCTTTTGCGTGTTGCCATTCTTTTCCAACACTTAGAAATTGTATGGTTATTTAATCCACAAAAGGTTCAAGTTTTTCGATGCCATGTTTTACGTTCATTATTAAAAACATGATCATAATCGAAATGAACATTCGATGATCAAAAGTGGTTATACCTTCCCTTGCTGTCTCTGATGTCAGTGTGGCGATGAGAGCTTGCCTCAGCTCTTTCCCTGCAATGGGCACTATCGTGGGATGATAGGGATGTGTTCCCATCATTCTCTTTCCTCGATGATTTCAACGATGTCTCAGACGACTCTGACACCTTCTAGCACTCTCCTTTAGTGAATCTCAAACCTGCAAATCAATGTTCGTGCACAACCTCCAAAGGTTGAGTTGTGCCTTGGTTACTAAGACCAAGTTCTTCTTCCTCTTCGGGCCTCATCCTGGTAAGGAGCCTCATGTTTTTCCATGTAATTGGGATCTCCACATCTCCAACAAAAGTCATACTATGTGACGAAGAAACCAAAAGGAAATCAACATCTTTTACCTCCTCTTTTGATTTGGAAATAACTGACGAGGGTTTCTCATCATCCATTGTTGGTGGTTCGCTAACTGTCGTGACGCATTCCCCAACTTCCTTTCTGACATACCCAAGTCCTGTTCGACATGGTAATTCCTCTAGTTTGATGGGGTTGAAAATGACTTGGACATTAATGCCCAAGCCTTTTCTTCATACCCCATTTTCTTCAATATTTTGGAGCCAATTCTTGTGGTGTGATTTTCAAAAATAGTGAAATCATCATGAGGAAATATACATGAATTCTGAGAATTACATTTTACCTCACATGGGTCATGCTGCAGATTTTCCAAGGCCTTCTCCTTTGCTTGCAGATGTCATATAAAACTTTGTTTTTCCTATTTCTCTTCATGTAGGTTCATCTTCAATTTAGTGTTCTCTGTTTGAAGATTATGTTTGTTTTGCTTCAGTTCTTCCAGGGCCTCTTCTATGGCTTGCAACTGAAGTTGTAATCGATCCTTTTCCTCTATCTCTATATGTAGAGTTTCATACATTATTTCCACTCTTTTGGAAATGTTGAGCATGGTCTCGTACATCGCTTTTTCATCCTCTGTTGCTACACGTTCCATTCTTCACGCTGCAATTCACATCAACGCAAAGACCACCCTGATACCACTTGATCCAAGTCCGGGTGTGACGGAGGACCCTTCCAAGACCTTTTACTTTCGTGATGTGTTAAATTGAATTTTTAAAAGAACATTAATGAATACATTTGCATGCTATAAAGAAGAGGAACGTGTCAAACATTAGCAACATAAAAACAAAAGCATTGATAATGGAGTTCGTCTAGGAGGGACTACATCTCCGGGCCCCAGTGTCAAGATGGTGTAGGCCGCTACATTAAGTGTTGTCAATAGTGATGCTGTACAGAAGATATGATGTCACGATCATACAAGGAAAATGCCCTCCCATAGGTGTGGCTTTAAGAGATGTTCCACTACAGGAACTCTCAGTCAAAAGACTCCTATCAACATGACACAAAACTTATGCACGATGAGCATCCCGCCAACATGGCATAAAAGGGATCTCAAAACAAACATGCACGGTGACACATGAGTATCCCATCAACATACAACAAAGGGATCTCACAACACAACATGATGAGTCATGACAACAAGTACATCACATAGGTGATTCCACGTCACATCAAGCATGAATCATAAAAATGAGTAAGAAATAGGTACCCACATCAAACATCAAGCAATGACCTGTGAAACACAATGCATCAAGAAGAAGTACATGAACACTTCATATACCTCACAACTAGGGACCATATGAAGAAGCGGATATCAAACTGCTAAAGTTGTTCAGACCATCAATCTGATGGCATCGATCACATGAAATGACTGCTCGCACATGAGTGTGGACATCTGCACTGGCACTTAGAAAAGTGGCTAGAAAATGAAATGAGAGAATGAGAAATCTGAATGCACCATTAGATTTTTTGTGTCGAGTAGTGCAAAATCGGTTGTCCAAAATCTAAATCCTGAGAAGTTGAGATTCTGGGGCTCAAGGAATCTTTTAGATTCCCCCTAGATTCCTCAAAGATTCTACTCCATGGGTGGACTAGAAAGCTTCAACTCTGACCTCGAAATTGAGATCTCTGTGAAAAACCATGAAAAAAGGTATAAACTTGACTATATTCCTTCATGGCAAAATTTTACCTCCTCGGGAAAATTTCAAGGCTCATGGTTTCGCTCCCTGCTTTTACAACAATCATGGTTCCACGTCCATACTGAAAAATGGCCGAAAAATGTACAACTATGATGGAGAAATGGACAGTTCCATTGTGTTCGTGGCGATGAGAGGTGTTGAATCCATATAAAATTTGTCAAATTCTGACAAAGTGAAAATTCAACCCTCCTGCAAAATTCATGGTTCCAAAAAAATTAAAAATTAATGCCTCGAAATGAGTGGCTACTCGTGGTTCCTCCATCTCCCCCATGCACTAAGAAAATTGGGCTATTTTAAAGTTTCTCGGGCAGATTACCCAAGAAATCTGTTTGGTGTAGAGGTAATGAGGTTAATTGGTTGAGGAGGGTCGGGTGGTCAAACCCCGCCCCTCCTATTTTTTTCAACATGATATATTTTGAAAACAAAACATATATGACAATTGGGGGTTGGGTCTGCATTGGGCGGCCTGCCCCATAATCCCCACACATATTTACTGGTTTTATAAGGTTTAAGTTTGAACACATAATGTTTTTGGGGTCGCCCACTTGGGGGCTGGGTGGGTTCGACCCCCGCCGATCCCGTATTCCATGTGATGGTGTATGTTGAGGGGTATCGGGGTGTGGGCCAGGTCCGCTGGAGGTGGCCCGTGCCCACCCCCATCAACACATTTGTGTTAACATTTGTGGGGTTGTTAGAGGGCCTGGCAGGGTCATGGCCACCAGCCCATTTAAATGTTGGTTTTGTTATATGGTTGGGGTTAGGCCGGCGAGGTTCATGGTCCTTCGGCCTTTTAATAACACATTTTGTTATGTAGTTTTTGGGTGGTGGAGGTGGTGGCCCGCCACCTCATTTATAATTTTTTTTTTACTTTTTATAAAATAGAGGTGTTTCTAAAATATTTAGGAAATAAGGGTTATTGGGAAAATTTACGAGGCTGCAATTTCGATCGATTTCAGGATCTATGTTTCATGCCTCGGGGTCGGTCAAATTGTAGGACACTTAAACCTGGCCCATGACCCAACTTTGACCAAAACTTTGACCGGCTTGTTCTCCCTCGTACGAGCTTGAATTGATGAATCGTTCACACTGTTGAGCCGCAAACCTGCACCTTCCTATACGCCCTCTTAGCCTTCTTTCTCCACTCACTTCATTCACCCAGTTGTTAAATCATTGCATTATAGTCTAAAAAGGACCATTTATATGGTTTTCTGACTATACTTATGACTATTGTTTGGTTTAGTTTTTTTGTTCATGCAGCTACGGAAACTTGTCAGTTTCCGCAGCCAGCACAGGTTTCCGCAGCCAGCACAGGATTCCATGGCTATTTTATTAAAAGTTGTGCTACAGGTGTCCTATGAAGAAACGAGCTACATGGACAAGTTCCAAGTGGTGGATACATGGAACGTGTCCCTTCAAATCAGCCAAATCATCCATGGGAGGCCGCGGTCAACCAAAGTCAAAGACAAGGCTAGCCAAAGAGTTCAACGGTGGCACGTCACTGTTTTCGGCACGTGAATGATACATGGCACATTCCTCAGCTCACGAAGGCACCAACACACTTGGAGATCGTTCCTGAGACCTGAATCTAACAGCCAACCATTCCGAAGATTTAAGAAACATGATGACTGTTACACTAGATCTCGGCTGAAGGGATCTACGTGTCTTTAGCAACGCAGTTAATAGCGTAGAAGTTGTTAATTAGCTTTAGTATTTTGGCATTATAAATAATGCGTCGTTGAATGCTGTGAAAAAGCTTTTTGATATGTATGAATTCTGAACTGTTGATGTGATTCTGAATTGCTGGTTATCTTATCACCCCACTGTTTTATATGTTGCTGTTTTAATACATGAGAAGACTTTTCTGAGTTCAGCCGTGTGATTATTTGTTGATTGGCTGAAGTGGCAGAGGGCCCCTACAAGCTGAAGCCTTGTAAAGTGTTCATTTAGTTTTATTATGTTTTTGTTTTTATCATTAGCTTGTACATAATATACTGTTTGATGCTTCTGCTATTTATATTTTCACCTTTGTTTTCTTAGAGCTATAAACTGATCAGTGTTTTTTTGCAGGTTTTCTTAGGCAACCTAGGAAATTTTTCATCTTTTTTATAACTATTGGCATATGAGATCATCTTATCCTTCTTGCTAACTTTCATTTTCTGAAGTTTAAATTTAGCATTGTCCTTTTCAAGTTGTGATTTTCTTATTTATTTTTCTGCTATTTAGATATCATACTGCTCACCAATTTATGGTTTCTTTCTATGGTCAAGTGACTTTATCAGCAAGAAATTAGAATATTACTAACTGTAGTGTGATTTAGTTGTCATATTGCTTACTCATGGTTGCTTTCCACAAGGTAGATTGAGCTGAATGGTAAAAGACTAGAAGAGTTCAAGTAGTGTGACTAGTTTCTTTTATGCAATTTACTTTCTTGTCATTTAGATATCATATTGCTTGACATGTTCATGATTAATTCCCCAAGGTAGATTGAGCTGAAGGGTAAAGGATTTGAAGAATTCAAGTAGTGCGATTAGTTTCTTTTATGCAATTTACTTTTTTTTGCCATTTAGATATCATGTTGCTTGACTTGCTCATGATTACTTCCCGCAAGGTAGATTGAGCCGAAGGGTAAAGGATCTGAAAAGTTAAAGTAGTGTGAATTAGTTGCTTTGCTTTAAGTTTGAGTTGTTTTTAGTCTTTACTTCCTTTTCATTTCAGCAGCAAGGATACTGGGCCATTGTCATTAGTTCACTATTTGACGCATTTATTTTCTCTTAAGAATTGATTTCATTTTAGTTATTGTAAAGCTTTATTTTGAGCACTTTCAAGTTTAGAAACCATCACTGTCTACACTCCATACTTCACTTTCATTCTCACCATCACACATTAAGGAAAAATAAATCCAAAAACAAACTAAAAAGCTTAAAACGACAAAAGCCTAAGGAAATGGTTATCTAGTACATATAGTACACTTCACTTCGTCACTTTACGAACCCCGGGTTGACATTTTAAATAGTAATTTAGATCACACTAAATTGACCAAACAAGTAGGTGGTAAGTACTTTTCCAAGAACACAAGGCCCAAAGCTACCAAAAGTAATAATCATTCCAATAGTGTGCTATATAAAGGCAACGTACTGAATGTATTTGTAAAAATACAAGCAAACATGGTTTTGACTAAGATGCCTATATGACATATGGCTATTATGAGAGGTAAAGATCATATCAAGGATAATAGTGTTCTAGCACTAGATCTCAAAATATTTCAAGAGGAATCAACTACCCTACACGATGCCAATTATGATAGGAAGAAAATTAATCCAATGATTTATAAATTAAGATTAATGGGAGAGAGATATATAGGAAACAAACATTGAGCTTAATATGAGGAACTTGAATGCATCTAGAGTTATTAGAAATTTTCATTAGAATAGGTTAGGGTATGGATCACTAATTTCATCATATAGAAGGATGAAGATAATGCCACTATCATAGATCACGCTATCACACTATATGATCTAGAACATGGTATGCATGAGAGCAATGTTAAGAGGAAACCACCATGGGCTTGCAAATGATTTTTTTTTTTTAAATTCAGTTGCTCAATGCATGTCTATATTTGGAATTTCGATGAGCCTCACTGAAAAACTAGTAGGTAGGGTTTCCCATAAATTTTCCAAGTGATTTCAAAAGCGATAAATGGCATTTTCAACAACGAAGGAAGGGTTAAAAATAAAATTCTCATCATCACAAGTCTTTTCTGTATATCATATATATTTCCCCTCTTAAGTTTAGTTTATTTGCTAATTATTTTTAATTTAGTTATTTCTATAGTCAAGGCTTGAGTTCACTAACTAATAGCTAGAGTTTCTCCTAATTCTTCTTCTTAGTCTTTTATTTTCTTTATGGTTTGTGGAAGCCACATCCCAAATTTTAAGGTGGATGCACTTCCTTTTCAAATTTGCTTTATTAATGTCAAGAAGTTTTCCATTATGGGAAATTATATTACTTAGTACTTATTGGATATGTGAATCATATTGCCTTATCTACGTGGTGGTTGAACTAAACTAGTAGCCTAGATTTTCAGCACTATTAAAATTTGGCCATTGTAGAAGATTCCTTAATTTGTATATGGTTATTTGGTCACAGAATGGAAATGACTATAATGCTTATAGTTTGATATATGAAGGGTGAAATTTGGGATCATTGGTTTACATAATATGGTAGTAGAGAAGTAGATAGTACTAAAAAGAGAATTTAGATTTAGTATGTAACATCCTAGTTTTGATCCCTAAAAATGTAATATAATGTATATATGTGTTTTAGGTTGTGAGCCAAATAGTATGGCCGAGGGCTTAGTAATGTAATAATGTACATCAAAGTTTTAATAAAAGCACATTGTTGTCTATGATATGAGAGGGACATGAATAGGAAGGGGTTGTGATTCTACAACAAAGGAATGTGAGAGGGGCTTAAGGGGGTTTAGAAAGGCCAAAGCCTGAAAATAATATATTTTATTGTAACCCAAAATACCTTGCATTATGAAAATGACAAATAAACCTTAGAATGTGTGTTAAGGTTTTTAGGCGAAGTTCTTTGAGTGCTTAGTAATGTAATAATATACATGAAAGTTCTTAATAAAAGCACATTGATGACTATGATATGAGAGGGACATTAATAGGGAGGGGCTGTGATTCTACAACAAATAAATGTGCGAGGGGCTTAAGGGGGTTTAGAAAGGCCAAAGCTTGAAAACAATATATTTTATTATAACCCAAAATATCTTACGTTATGCAAATGGAAAATCAACCTTAGAATGTGTGTTAAGGTTTTTAGGCGAAGTTCTTTGAGTGCTAAGTGGTCTAAATGGGAACATGCACATTTAACCTCCGGTTTAGTGGAATTGGACAATCATTCTACATCATTTGAATTGAAATCTAGAGGGAGTGAATTGTAGCTTAACCCTATAGTAGAAGGATGATATGTTGGTTGTAAATTTATTTTGAAAATTAGGCTATTGATGCCTATCTGTAAATTGCTAGCATATAGATTTCCTAGCTAGTTTGAGCTAGAGCCAAAGTAAAATGTGAGATATCCCTAGGGATTGCATTGCTAAGAAGGGGATCCACTTATTAAGGTTGTGTAGGTCGAAGGGGAAACAAAAATGGTGAGTTAAATGGATATATGAGTGGGTAGATCATAATAGTTTGGGTATTGGGCTATGTGAGGGAACTGTAGCTAGCAATAGGGTCTCATTTGTCCTTGTGGATTCATAGCCCCAACTTTGGGGTGGCTTGTTTCAAAAATAACTAGTGCCACTGTGCCTATGGTTGGGAGGAATGTTACTCGTAAATAGCTAGTTGGTGTAATTTTTTGATAAGATAAGTATTATGGTTTCTTACTTTTCGAGCTTTTATTGTTGGATAATTTACTATTTAACTAGTTGCGATTGCTAATGAATAGTTTTATTTTATAATTGTGTCATTTAGGATGCACAAATTCATTAAATAACATAACCTAGCACATTAAGGTATCATAATTGGATTTTAATGGTGGAAGTTTTAAAAATTTCTTGTGCCCCATCGTCCCAACAACCAAAAGGGCGATCAAGTGTATTATAAAGTGGTATCAAAGATATGGATTTGAAATTGGTGTATAGGCTAGATATCAGAGTGTAGACTAGAACAAGTAGAGGAAAATGTTATAGGTTAGTCATGTATTGTATGGTAGATCTACCCAAAAGGAAATTGTTTGAAACTTGGTAACTAGAATTTTTTTTTGGTGAAAACCCCCAAATTGGATATTTGTTAGGCATGCATGGGGCATGAATTCAATAAATTTATGATTTGAATAAATTAAAAGGACTAGGTTGTAAGGGCTAGCTTACATGAAAAATATGGGGAAATTAGATGAAATTGAGTGAAATACCCAATTTCTCATAGAAATTCATGGGAATTAGCTTGAAGGGATGTTGAATTGACAAGCATGGGTTCAAATTCAACCATGAAACGCTGAAACTAGAGCTTTCATGGAGGCTAATAATATAATTTTGAAGCTAGGTGTTGTTGGAAAAATTGGGGAAACATTGATTTTTTTGAGAAAAATGGGATTTTTTTGTAAAGCGATGCATGGTAATGACATGGATGGTGACATGAAATACCATGATGGCAGTGTTAGGGGACATGATGGCTGATGGTAGGGGCTATGGTTTACGGGCCCAAAGTGATGTTGATTTCAAATGGTTCATTTGGACTCGTAACCAATGAACATGCATCATGTGTTTCAGAGGCAATGAGCAGTTATGGGCCAAATGAAAACTTAACTTGTGCACAAGTTATTTGCCCATAATTGTTGCACATTGTCGATATATGATCAATGATTAGAGACGTGTTCAACATTGGGGGGCATCAGAGATGGAAACATTCCCATTGCCATAACCATTGCAGGGGTGCTAGGTGGAAGGATGTTAGAGGGATGAGACCCCCTTGTCCCATCAACCATTTGTATAGTGCCACGAGGAATATCAGGTACATATGGGGCCCAAAAAATAAAATAAAATAATTAAATAGAGAATAGAAGGAAAAACGTAAAGGGAAAGACTAGATGGATTCCAGGGCAGGTCTAGGGTGACAAGGATATTGACATGGGAAAACTTGATGATGTTAGGTGGACACAGGTGCCACATCAACAAGCTATGTTGGCTAGATGATAACTTATATAAAAGAAATTTGGAGCCAAAAACTTGTTTTTGCCATAACAATAGAAAATTAAATCCAATTTAAATCAAAATTTTGGGTTAAGTTTGCAGTGTCTAGGCCATAAAAGTTCTAGTGAGGGAAACTAGTTGATTCAACTCAAGATCATTAAAAATTATAGATTAGTGATTTTTGAAGAACATGATGGTATCCTTGTTGATGATGGAATTTTTACATAGAGTCGAGAAAGTAGACATGAAAATGTCCAATGGAGCTTTTGGTCAGATTCAAAGGGTTTTGGAATGGAATACTAAAATAGGCAAAAATCCACTATTCCATGCCACTTTTGGTTTTTTGTTTTTTTGTTTATAGTTTTTTATGGGAGGAAAATGGATGTGAGATAAAAAATATGGAAAAAAGTTAATAATATTTTACTCCTAATCAAGTTAGACAACTTTTTTCTTATGAAAGCTTTTCCATAGTTACTTACTTTGAGAAATAATAGCTTCTACTAAGAATACCATGTCTAGAAAAATGCTAAAATGATAAAGTTGATGATTCGATATTGATGTATAATTTTCTAGGAGCATTAGATTTACAGTTTGAAGGTTGGTGTGTATTCAATATCATTGTAATTATTAGTGCTTGATACAATTTTTTTCCTAGTTCTTAGCAAGTTTATTTATTTATTTTCTATAGGTGGTAGAAGTTGGCTTATGAACTTGATTCAACCAATTTTAAAAGTGCAAAAAATAGGTGAAATTACTAAAATCAAAGGGTCATAACTTTCAGTTTAGAGATTATATTTAGGCATGAGTACAATTTATGGAAATATGATTTAGAGAAGAGCATGTATGAAGGTTTAAAATTTGGATTTATATATCAAATTTATTCATAAATTGATATGAAAAAGTACTTGTAGCCTAGTTAATGCAATTTTATAATATCCATAATTTCTAACAACATTACTTGTATGCATATTGCTTGTAGAGTTAGTGTTATTTCTAGAATAGATTAAGCTAAGGATTGAAGAGAGGACATGGAAGATGCACAAGGAACCTACAACCATGAAGAGGAAGTGAAAGACCTGAATATTAGTTTGGGAAATGAGGATATATAGTTTGATGGGCCTAAAGCAAGCTAGAACCATTAGAGCTTATAAAGACCATAGAGAGATTGAGGATGGAAGTGGATTATAGAGATGATAATGAGAGCATAGTTAGAGCTCAGGATGAGAAAAATGATATAACATTAGCTACTAAAAAGTTGAACTAACTGTAGAGACAAGTTAGATTTAGATAAGGTTTAGGACAATAAAAAAGATAAATAGAAAATGAGAGATGGGATTGCCTTACCAAATTACTTGAGAAGGGTTGAAAGTGGATGAGGGGGAGTCATTAAGGAGTATAGAGAATAAGGTCGATGTAACAAGGGAGCCAATCCATTTTAACCACTCATTTGAAAAATAAAAAAATTAGTAGAACATGATGAATCTATGAACAACTAAGTTTATAAAAATGCATTGAGAGATCTAACTTGATTATCATACCTAGTTTTTAAGTTTCTTAAGGGAGTGGAGGACTTTGTGGTAAACTAGGATTGCATCCAATATTTATATTCCTTCCACATAGCTAGTTTTCTCTTCATAAATTAGGGATGGGAGAAGATGTTTTAAATAGTTAGCAATGAGTTTGGTGATGATTTTGTAGAGGACATTGCAGAGTGCTATGGGCTTGAAGCTTGAAGGATCATCCTGTAAAAAAGGTTTCATTTAGAGTAGGAAGTATTGAAGTTGATTTTCTAGATTCATCCACCAAGGAGAGAATCTCTTACCCCAGGATAGGCTAATAGGCCTAAAAGAAGTCTCTGGTGAACCCATTTAGCCTAGGGGATTTATTTTTTGCATTTATTTGAATGCACATTCTACTTCCTCTAGTGTGCTTGCATGCATTAGGGATTCATTTTTTTCTTGGCTCACTATCTGGGGAATGTGGTAGGTGTTCTTTTAGATAGCTTTTAGATGATTTGGGTAGGATTTAGTGAGAGGAGAGTAGTAGTATCAGATAAAATTAGTTTCCATTGCTTGGCGATCTGAAAGTTTGCAACCATTCCCTTCTTTAATAGAGGCTATGTGGTTTTTATGACACCGTTGGGCCATATATTTATGGAAGAATTTGATGTTTCCTTCTCCCTCCCTAAGCTATCATACTTTGGATTTTTGCTACCATAAAATATCACCCTACTTTTTTTGATCCGCTTTCTTTGTTTGAAGAGTGGCTTCTTCAAGTTTCAAGTCTTGTTAGTACCCTTTGTAATGATCCTTTGTTGGATATCAGGCACACAGTCTTTTAGATCTCCTTTTTTTGAATATGTTCCCAAAATCTTGCCCTATTCCATTGTTTGATCTTGGTATTAGAAACTTAAGTTTTTGTTGAACTTTATATGTTGTTGTGCCTTCAAACATTTTGGCCTCTGCCACTCCTTAGAGCCATCCAAGAATTATGGATTAAGAGCCAAATATTTCAAATATGAATGGTTTATTTTTTATGCTCAACTTTGATGTCTAGATTAGGGCATATTGTCTAGTGATCCAATCCTTCATTAGGAATTATAGAAGCTTCAATGAAGAGGTATCATTAGAGAAATTTTGAGGTCTAAAACGAGCCTCAAAACAAAAATTTACAACCAAAATCAGCTTTATAAGAACCAGTAGGATTCAAGATGCTGATGTCAACCATGGGGAATGATTCATTATTTTTGGAGTCAAAAAGCAAAAAGATAAAAAAATAAAAAAATAAAAAAAAAAAAACTACTTTTTTAGCTCGTATTTTCAACTTATATCCCTACAATTTTACTCAAATTTCGAGTAGGAGCACTTGTTAGATGAATAATTTAATTCCTAGTCCAAGGAGTACCCATATTGCATACTTTCGATGGACCCTGATACACGAAAAATGAGAAATACATGAAAAACGTGATTGCAATCACATTTTTTCATATATTTCTTATTTTTCTTGTAGAAGGGTCCATTGAAAATATGCAAAATGGGTAATCCTTGGATGAGAAATTAAATTCCACATCCAATGAGTTCTCCTACTCAAAATTTGAGTAAAATTGTTGGGAGATAAGTTGAAAATACGAGTTGAAAAAGTAGTTGAAAATTTGATGATGTAATTTAATCTTATTTTATTATTTCCACTATTATTTGATAACATTCCTCAGGAGTCCCATTTTAGACCTCAAAATTTATTTAATGTTACCGAGCAGTTTCTGCGTGACCAAGAAACGATCCAAGCAGGAGGAAATCTAATGTCTTCCACCTCAACAATTGTTCCAAGTGAAGGTTCTATTGATGGTTCTAGATCAACTAGGTTTAAGTGGGTGGGGGTGTGCTTGAAGTGGGCTACCTTCATGTCTAGTTTTTTGATGCCTCCATTCTTTTTGCCTAGGCTCTTTATCATGTTAAAATATCCCCCAATTATCTAGAGGGGGCTGGTTAGCAGGGGCCTTATATTGCTTAGGGTCTAAAGAAAATGTTGTTTCTCTCTTGAAAAATGCAGTCCATATACATTGGATACGAATCCTGTCTATTTCAATCCTATCAATTGGAACTTAGATGATAATATTTTGGGCACAACAAAGAGGTATGAAATATTTACCTCCTCTATATTCCAAATCAGATATAGTTCTCTAGCACGACTAGAAGAATCCAAAGGTATTAACCTAAAAATGGGCCAACAATGAGAAGCAATTTCGGAAACCATTCCACTACTACATTTTGATTCTTCCAACATAATGATATTCGACTACTCTTGTATGACCTTGTTCTTCATGAATCTTTCCTTACCTTTTCATTTGAGGCCCCTAATATTCAAATATATAATATTCATGGAAAACTTGGTTTGTCAAAGTGAAATGCCCCCATAATTACTATGATTCGTAGAGAGTTAATTAAATCCTCTCCCAGTTCTTCTAGGAGTTGTTTGTTGGATTTTCTTGGGGATTTTTGTGACATCTTTAAAAGATAGAGTATGTAACACTAGAGTGGGGGTAGATGTTATGTTATTTGGGGTTTTCTATTGTCAATTATGCTTTTCCTTAATAACGTATTTGCAAATCAATTGAACTTGCTTATTTGGAATAGAATGGAGGTCTTTTCCATGTCACGTTGCTTCTATCTCTACAAGATGGGGGTCATATAGGTCCATATTTTGGTGTATATTTCAAATATATTGTGTTTAGTTCCTCCAAAACTATTTCAAGGACTTTCACATGCTCTGAGATTTCACCTTGAGTCAATTAGATTGAAGCTAAGGGTTGCTTCTAGTGAGGGACTTCCCTCCCCTTGGATCCTATCTCCACCATTTTTGAAGAGGGGATTTTTGGATCTTGATTGTCGAGGTTGGCTAGAACATCATAATTATTGATAGTTGTGGGTGATGCATTCTTTTTTGCTAAGGGAGGATCCCATGCATTACAACACCTGAATGTTACCTTGTTAAACCCTTCCTGGAAAATTTTGAGGATTTGAAGCAGGAGGTGACTCTCTAGGGATAAGAGGGAAGTACCTAAAGAGATGACCATTCTCACAACAATGGTGGCAATGAAAAGGAATGCGTTCATAGTAGAGAAGTTGCTTCCATAATGTGCCCTGGAAGTATGGGTTGTGATATGTTCATGTAGACACATATTCTAGCATAAGAGGTATATCTTCCTCTCTTGGTGATTTTTTGATATTTTGAAAATTTGACCGAGAGTGTTACCCATGCATTCTAGTGATTCTTCTTCCCAAAATTCTATAGGGAGAAAATAAATCCATATCCATATTTAAGCTTCCTAAAATTTTGTCTTATCTAGGTTGATGTGCTTGGTCCAAAAGTGTAAATAAAGCCCCACTGAGTTGAAAAAACTATTTTTGAATACTCTGTTTCTGTCCTCTAGGTTAGCAAAAATTACTGTGAAAAAACCCATTTCTCCCAATTCTAGGTCCACTTGTCTCTTTGGCTTCCACTTTCTCTGGATCCACTAGATCAAAGACTTCTTCGAAGGCGAAAACCAAAGAAATTTTCCAATCAAGAATGATTTTGCATAAAGTGGATGGTTGCTATGATTTTGTTGGATTTGAGTTTAAATTTGGGATCTCCCACTACCTTTGAAAGACAATGGCTAGGATTTCTCCACTACTAGGTTGGGCCATTTGATGTATCAAGTGGAGCTATCAAACCCTTAGACTGTTCTTGCTCCGAAACCATCAAAGGTAGCAACGCGCCATGGTTTTTGTTAGATAAAGAATGATATGAAAATTTGCTATCGCGTGATACAATGTTTTGATAGGAAAGGGACGACCCCCCTCCCATTGCATGAAACATGTAGTAGAGAAGGTTGAGTAGTGGAAATCCTCGTTAGATATGTAGATATATTTGGGACAATAAAAACAAATAAATAGTTTATATGGGAGGAATGTCCTTTGTAAGAAACCAATTGGTGTACTTTTCTAATAAAAATAAGTTCTATGGTTCCTTATCTTGTGGAGTTTTATTTCTATATATTTTCTTGTTTAATTGGTTGCAATTGCTAATGATTAGTATGATTTTATAATTTTAGTTTTTTATAAGCTTTGCATAAGCTTGCTTGTCATTTAGAATGTGTAAATTGATTGAATAACTTGACAGAGCACATTAAGGTATTAGAGCTAAATTTTATTGATGGATATTGGAAAATTTTCATTTTTCCACCATTCCAATAGGTAAAGGGATGATTAGGTACAGTATATAGTATTTATACAATTCATTTTTAACACTTTTTGTATCTGATTATTATATATAGTATTACACACATTCACATGGAGGGGATAATCATGATGCTTATCCAATGCTGCTTGCACAATTGTTGTGGACCGTAACGTACCTAAAAGTGAAGGAGAGTGTCCCACATCATAATAGGGTTTTAAAAAGTGGTTAATGTTGCTGGCTTGTCAATAATAACTATACCAAAAATAATTCCTAGGACAAATAAAATGATAAGGATATGATAGTAGGCTCCCATGGGAAACTCAATTAGTGATGGTCATGTTATGAAGTACTATGTAAAGTATTGGATCCAAGGTTAAAATACCCCCGTTTATCCCATGATCCATGCCTTGGCGCATGTGGTAATGGTTAGAATTGACCCCATATCATGCGAGTACAAGATTAGCCTAGTTTTCGATTCTTTCTAATAATAAAAAAGAAAATGATAGTAAACTTTAATAGAAAACATTGAGCTCAAATTAAGAAACAAAAATGATATGAAAACTGTAAATACCATACAAAATATTTGTAACAATATCTCTATTACCATGTATAAAGCTAAAAAGCATCAATGAAAAATGTAAAACTCAAATTTCAAGTCAATTTAAAAATAATTGCATTTGTTGACTCTATAAAAACAATAATAATTATATACACTTCTTATGATCATGTATAATTTATGAAACATTATTTTTTT
>APFE031408855.1:44407-56751 GCA_000404065.3 Pinus taeda
TTTTTTTTTTTTTTTATTTTTTTTTAATAATTTTGAAAGCAAGCAAAAAAATTATACTAAATAAGATTATAACACTCTCAAAAGTTACTATCCATAAGGTAAACTTCGATTAACTTAGCTTTTAATATGAAAATATAAATAATAATAAATAATAAGAATATTAGAAAATATGTAAGTAACCCATGTTTCACTATATAATTTCATTAAAATTTATGCATATTTGATATGGTATAGATCATAGTAATAGTGTCATAAAAAATTGCTAGTATATACACTCAAGGTAGTGAATTAAGCAATTTTTTTACTCTCATTGTGTAAAACTCACTTTCACTTAATATCTAAATTCTAGATCTCATGTTTAATTACACATTTAATGAGATACTTGTTATTATTTTATTGGGAGTTGTATTCTTGTTATTTTGAAGATGGGGTATAGTATAAGTTATTATTTACGTGGAGAAGTTAAAATCAAACAAAATTTTAAGGATGAAAAATTATTTTAAAGTTTAGAAGTATAAGTAATATTTAAATTGTTTGGCAATATTTTTGTAAAAATGTTCAAATTTATAATAATCTTATGTAGTTTCTATGTAAAATTTTGGCGATTTTTATGGCAAAACAATTTTATACTATAAAGTTTGGGCGAATATTTTTTTATTATAAAAAATGGAAATTAACGAATATTTTTTTTTGAAAAAACATGGAAAATTAGCCCACTTGCAACTATTAGCCCCTAAAATTTTCATTGGCTAAAATCCATTGGTATAGCCTTGCTAAAGTCATTAGGTGACACTCAATTTTGGAAGAATATGAAAAATTATTATCAAACAAGTGGATAGAGGAAAAGAATTATGAGGATACAGAGAAAATCAAATACAAATTGAACATTTCTAAGGAATAAACTCATAAGAAGTATGGCCACTTCATGAAGTTGGAAGCCCTTAACAAATATTTTATTAAGGAGGATAAAGACTAAAGAGAAAGAAAGATGACAAAAAAAAACAAGTATAAGTATTATATAAGGGGATAATGGAAGGAAAAGGATGAATAATTTATATAAAATAAAACACTAATGAAACACTACTTAATGAGGTTGAAATAATGAAAGAGGGAAAAAAGCATTGCCAAAATCAACTATGAATATCAAAGGTTTTGAAGAAGAAATTTGCGAGAAGGTTGAAGAAGCACTAAGTATGGATGACATCCACAAAATAAAAAAATAAAAATAATCTAAGACTAAAGAAGGACAAAAGAAATTGATTAATCTTAAAAAGGGAAAATTAAAAGAAGATTCAAAATGGTTAGCATGAAATACTTGAACAAGTTGAAATACAACTTGAGGATGCAACGTTAAAGCATGATAGTCTTATGTTAAGTGGAAATAGTATAAAAGATTATGCATAGAGGATAGAACACATGATTATTTCTTGACATGTTTTTCCAAAATGGAACATGTTTCTTTTGTATGCTTTTCTTGACTTGCACAACTATTGAGGTAAACTCATGCAAGTTACATGAGCTATGTGAAGCAAGGTTTTTCAAATGGATAAAAGATAAGGTTTCATAGTTTTTGGGTACTTTTTTTGAGGTGTATATTAATGCCATGGTATACCTTTCTAGTTATGATGATTTCAATAATAACTTGTATCTTGCTATGAGCAATTTTTATGTGATAACAATTGCCCCCTAATGTGTGAGGCTAGGAGTAGACCTATAGTCAAAATACATCACTGTTTAATTACTTTAATTGACAGTCTGCCAACTGATACTATGGAAAGAGGACCTAAGAAAACAAGGGAAACTTGGGGAGAAAGGAGAATAATCCGCTTGCCAAACCACAAGCTTCTTAGAAAATTTATTGCTTTATACAAATTAGAATGGCATGTCCCATACTTGTGATATTATCAAAGCTAATTTACAAGAATGACGTGGTTGTAGATAGAAAATCAATGATTTGGATACCTGCATCATTCCAATGTGTGCTAGTAACAATAAAGAACTCCTACGAGAGGCGCAATGCTTGGATCTTAATTTGAACATTGTTGAAAAAGTGATTTGGTACAATGATATTGATAACTTGATCAAGCTCAGGGGTCTTCAACTAGAATGATAGCTACAAATGTCAAAATACTTAATCTAATGTGGAGATGTGCTAGAGTGAACGTTAGGTAAGCCAATGGAAGTAGAAAGAAAGGATGAACCTCTTTGTACCATTTGAGGTTCACAAATTTTATGGTAATGGTAACCAATATACTACAACATTCTTGGAATGGATATGCCAATGTCGACAGGAATGAAGGTGTGACCATAAAGAACAAAATTTTCGTTTGAAATCCACTGTAGAGTAACCAAGTAATGAGTGTATTAATATAGATTTTGGAATGGTGGATGAGGTCGTAAAGGAAGCTTCCCTTGGTTAGAGTATTTTTGACGGTAGACATGGGCAATAGTGAAGATATCAATTAGATAGAAGATGATCTAATTTTCGAAGAGAAAACAAATACATGGATGGTTGAAGTCAAGTTGGTATTAGGGCTGTAGAGGCTACAAAAAGTATAGGTACTTGATGTTGGCATCACTAGGTATCACAATGCACGATACTAGGATATGGGGATTGCTATCAAAAAATAATGACAATGTAGGCAGGGGTGACTCATTGTACATGCTCTAGATCAAGGGCGATTGAGACTTCCACTAGGTGAAAAGAATGGTAAGGATTGCTTTAATGAAAGAATTGTTTGTACAATTACTAATGAATGAATGAATAATTGGGTTGAATGTTCGAACATAGACACGTCCTCCATTTGTCAAATGAATTGACCTTTAGAGGTGATTAGTGATAGTAAAAATGGGGGAGGGGGAACGGGCCCATGGTTGAGTTTCCATCGAGATGGATGAATGGGAGGGTTGGGATGTAGATCGTCTACCGATATTGGTTAGATGAGGGGCCAAAAAAATATGTGGAATTGTATTTAACATAAGCTACCAATATGTGTGAATGAGAATTATTCGAAGGGGACATGTTAGCAACGATGAGAAATAAGTATGAGGTTTGTTCTCTTAAATATAAACTATCAGAATCCCTTCCTATAGGATTAAGTAGAATGGGTGTTGGAAATGCAAAGGGTGCCAAGTAATGAGGCAACCCATGGAGGTGGAGTGATACCAATTGAATTCCATAGAGTTCATGTGGATCTGGGTGAAGTCGTGAGCACATCTAGATAAAAGAAACCTAAAAGAATATGCGGGGGAAAGGTGGGTGTGAGGAGAACACTAGTTAATGTATTTATCTTAGAAGGTGGGTACGATATGAAAATTTAGATAAGTATATACCTATATGAATGAATATATGTGTCTTTTTTCCATGCATCTTAAATATCACAGGGGTGATAGTACTAATAACACATATCTCAAGTGATAGTACTAATAACACATATGGATGGTGACGGGGGCGACGATGGCGGTGCTGGTTAGGTTTAGGTTTACAAAATCAATGAGCAGGGAGACTTTGCGCACAGGCTTCGGGTAACTGCGCGGGTCAGGTTACACTGCTGTCGACAACCCATAAAGTTTTTGGCTGGCAGTTTGTCTCAAAGCCTATGTTTTTTCATTTGTCGTTTTTTGAAGCACGAAAATAGTAGGGTTTTTTCACAGGTATTCTATTCTTGCTGTTTTCTTCCCCGTGGTTTTCTGTGAAACTGCCGTGAACTTACCTGCTCAGACTTTCCGACTGACACTCTCCTGGGTAGTCGAAACCATGGTTAACCCCACGGAAATCCTGGCACTGGACCCCGAGGTGGAAGATTTATTATCGATGTGGGGTAAGGAAATAAATGAGAAAAATGTGGAACATTACTTTGGGGATATTGACACACCGGGTTTGGAGGTGGTTTCAAACTCAGACTCTCCCTTTCCTCTGACTCATAGCAAGAAACCGGGTAGCTGGACTTCGCACTCTGGCTCACTGAGTGCCCTGATACCAGTGGATGCAGTGGTTACCAATGGGGACAATGGTTTTGGCTTGCCGACGGACCCAAAAGGAAAAAAGCCATATGAAGGGTTTTCTGTCTCAAAGGTTTCTGAAGACATCTTTAAGAGAGGCTTAACTGCAGGACTAGACAAGGAAAGGGCAACAGGCGGGTTTCTCACATCTTCGAGGTTTCCCCTACTCAGTGAAGCCCTAAACCCTAAGGGGTTCTCTGCAAACGATTGTGGGGAGGCTCTTGTGGGGGCGAGGGAAGCCATAAATGCCTCGGAGGTCAATACTTCCCACACAGACAATGGGGTCTTGGGGTCTTTGGATTCAAACCAGCCTACACAGGAGACGGAATCACAGGGTATTACACCTTTGATAATTCCGGACATTACAGGAACTCGGGAAGATACAAGAGTACAGGCGGAAAGGGCCGGATTAAAGGGGGCAAAACGGAAACCACAAAGACCTATTGGCGCTTCGGAGGTCGTCGACAACCTGGTACTCGGAATGGAGGTCTCAATGGTGGAAGCTTTAACTGTGGCCGAATGCACCTTGGTCGGTAGAGCAAGAGGTAAGAAATTCACCTCTGAATTTCTTCAAGAATGGGGTGAACAATCTTTTAAAAATGAAAGCCCTTTCAAATTTGAAGCCCTTGTGCTGGCAAAGGGATGGTTTCAATTTAGGTTCGGAGATAAAGGATCCGCAGACTGGGTTTTACAGCGAAACTGGCATATAGGAAACATACCACTCTTGTTAAAAAAATGGTCTCCTCTATTTGATGCCATCAAGGAGAAAACCGATGTCTTCCCGGTATGGGTTCGGGCGCCGGGCTTACCATCTTTCCTCTGGACAGAGGAGGTTTTCAGGACTATTGGTAACAGATTGGGGGGGTATTTGGAGGCAGACATGTATTTTTTGAAAACAAAAAACAGGGCTATAGCCCGTATACTGGTTATGCTAAACCTGAGTGGTCGTTTGGCAAAGAAAATTAATCTCTTGTTTCAGGACTATGTTTATGAACAGATACTTGACTATGAATATTTACCATTCAGATGTCACCGCTGCCATGATTATGGGCATATGGCCAAAGCTTGCCCGCAGTCGAGAAGAAGAAGACATTTCAGAAGTTCTCATCGTGGGAATGGATCGGAAAATCTACAGGTGCCGTCGAGGAAAAATATGTCGGATGCCCATGATCAAAAGGACATGGAGACAGAGGAATTTGTGCAGCCTATCGAGGACGAAGGAATTCTATTTCAGATGGATGCGATGGGAAAAGAGAAAATTCCGCAGACTACAGGGAAGGACAAAGCAAATGAGGTCGTAGACGCTGAAGCGACAGTCGAACAGGTCAAGGATACACAATTTACTTCTGCTGGCGAGGTATCGGGTATGCAAACAGACCCTCTTCCTATTCTTTTACATGAACAAAATTCTGTAAAAAACAAAACTGAGCCCGAAAATCATAATGAACAGGATATGGTATATGAAAAAGATATAAATCATCAATCCGTAAGTCCAAATATTGAAAATTTAGCCAACTCCTTTTCGTCCTTGGATATAAGTTGTGATAAAATATGGCCTTCTCTTCATTCCTCTGTTCCTCGACCCCAATGCCCTTACAATTTGAGATCCTTGGGCGGAAAGCTGGAAGAACAAGTTTCCTCTGGTGGGTTGGGTATGATACACCCACAGAATAACATAAAAAATAAGAGAGGTCGGAAATCACACATTTCCAAGGCGAAACTGAAAGCAAAATTGGATGTTGCAGATGGCAAACAATATTCCATCCCGGGGGTCCTTAGAGCAGCCCAACCCTTTGAAGAAGATATCAAATGATTTTGACATCCTGGAACTGCAGGGGTTTGGCCAGCAAACCTAAAAAACTGGCCTTGAAAGATTGGGTCACAAACTCCAATTTTGATGTTATTTTCCTTCAAGAAACCTTGGGGAAGGCCCCTGAGATTGAAACCATGCTAAACTCTCTTCTCCCGGGTTGGGCCTTCACTGCTTTGGATGCCTCTGGCCACTCGGGGGGTCTTGCTATTGGTATTAAAGAGCGCCGGGTAAAAATCCTCAGTCACTGGGGTTTGAAGAATGTTTTGGGAATGGAGGTCTTATCCCCGGATTTCCCCATCCCCATAACCTTTGTAAATATCTATGGGCCTTGTCAAAGCAGGGTTTCCTTCTGGGATGATTTAATGTCAAAATCGGTGATGAATAATTCGATGATGATTCTGGGAGGTGATCTAAATTTCTCTCTTGGGAGGAATGAAGCTTGGGGCCCTTCTGCAAGGGAAGACCCCTCTGCTGATTTTTTTCACAATCTTTTTTCAGAGAACAACTTAATCGACCCTGCTCCGGTTAAACTAAAGCCTACCTGGAGGAACAGAAGAGTGGGAGGTGACCAGATTGCAAAAAGACTTGATCGCTTTCTGGTTTCGGAACCTCTCCTTTTCAGGGTCCCTATGATCAGACAGTGGGTCGAGGAAATTGGGAACTCGGATCACTTTCCGATTTTCTTGGAGATGACCAATCCTCCTCCCAAACCTCCTGCCCCCTTTAAGTTTAACCCAGCCTGGCTTCAAGATCCCTCTTTCTGCAAATTGTTTAACGACACTTGGATACACCAGAGGCAAAATATCGGGGTGGACAAAAGCTTTCTGTTTATGGAGAATTTGAAAAGACTCAAGAAAGCTACTATCTCCTGGGTAAAGGATAAAAAATTGAAACAATCCGAGGAGATGTCCAGAATTAGAGAGGAACTGAAACATATGGAAAGTATGGAGACAGATGGATATTCCTCACAAGCCTCAAAGGACAGAATTCTCTTTCTGGAGAAACAACAAAACAAAATCCTATTGGAAAAGGAAGAAGAATGGAGGATTAAAAGCAGGGCTATTTGGTTAAAAGCGGGGGATGAAAACACAAGATTCTTTCATAATTTTGCAAAAGGTAGGAAATCTGCAAACACAATTTGGAGACTAAAAGATGAAGAAGGGAGAGATGTCAGCTCATTCCATGAGCTCTCTGGCCTGGGTAAAAGACATTTTCAAAACATTTTTTCAGATCAGAGAGAGGCTTCTATCACTGAAGTCTTCAGAACTGTGCAAAGTTTTCCCAGATTTGTCGAGGAAGATGAAGCTGAAGACCTCTTAATTCCAGTCACCAAGGAGGAGGTTGAAGCGGCCATGAAACTTATGGGCAAGGATAAAAGTCCTGGCCCTGATGGCTGGACTATAGAACTTTTCCTCCACTTTTTTGAACAAATTGGAGCAGAGATAACGGAAATCGTTGAAGAATCAAAGCAGAATGGGGTAATATATAGACCATTTAATTCAACCTTTATTGCTCTTATCCCAAAGAAGGATGATCCGGAAAGTTTTGAAGAATTTAGACCTATTTCCTTGTGTAATTGCATCTATAAGATTATTTCTAAGGTCATTGCCCTCAGAATTGGTCCGATCTTATCTAGAAATATTTCAATGGAACAATTTGGTTTTCTGAATGGAAGACAGATACACGAAGCCATTGGTGTCGCACAGGAGGTGACTCATAGTTTAAAAGTGAAGAAACTGAAGGGTGCTGTTCTAAAGATTGACCTTTCTAAAGCTTATGATCGGATCAACTGGCTCTATCTAAGGATGCTGTTAACCCACATTGGCTTCAACTATCCTTTTGTCAGTTGGATCATGGGATGCATCACAAATGTCAGTTTTGCTGTTTTGGTCAATGGAGCTGCCTCTTCCTTTTTCAACAGTCAGAGAGGCCTCAGACAAGGGTGCCCTTTATCTCCACTTTTGTTCCTCCTTGTGGCGGAAGGATTAAGTAGATTGATTCACAAAGCTAGAAGTGAGGGTAAGGTCAAAGGTATTGAGGTTGCAATTAATCTATACATCACTCACCTTCTTTTTGTTGATGATATTCTGATTTTTACTAATGGTTGTCAAAATGAATTAAAGGAGTTTAAATGTATCTTTGATCTCTTTCTAAAAGCCACTGGCATGCAAATAAACTCTGGAAAATCCCAAGTCTGTCTTTCAGATTTTGAGAGAAGAGAAAGAGATAGATTGTTAAATTTATTTCCTTTCCCCTCCCAACCTCTGGAGGATCCTTTCAAATACTTGGGCTTTTGGCTAAAACCTGCTGTGTACAGGAAAGCAGATTGGAACTGGTTAATTGCTAAGATTGAATTTAGAATTTCCCATTGGAGTTTCAGATGGTTGTCAAGAGCTGGCAGATTGACCCTGATAAAATCTGTTTTTTCAGCTATCCCAGTTTACTGGGCGGCACTGACGTGGATCCCAAAAGGTGTGATGGAGAAAATTCGTAGAATCTGTTGTAGATTTCTTTGGTCGGGTTCAAAGGAATCCTCCGGCTTGCCCTGGGTAGCTTGGGATAAAGTGGCCAGACCAAAAGAATGGGGTGGATGGGGATTAAAAAGATCCCCAGATTTCAACATCTCTTTAGCTGCAAAATCTGGATGGCGCCTTATTTCAATGGAAAACCTGTGGACTAGAGTGGTCAAAAGGAAGTACATTGACCCAATTCCTATAGATGAATGGATTCGGAGCCAAAACAAGAAAGGACAACACTCTTCAGCTATCTGGAAGGCTACGGTGGAGGCTTTCTCAGTTATTGAACAAGGCCTGGCCTGGAAAGTGGGAGATGGAAAACAGATCAGGATTGGAAGAGATCCTTGGGTTGGATGCAATGATGCTTTTTCTTTATCCCCGGGATTTCTTAGACACCTCGACTCTAAAGGTATCCAGACATTAAATCAGGCGGAAAGAGTTGGGCAGTCTACCATCTGGGGTCAGGCCTGGAAGACTGTGGTTGATTTAGGATTAAATGTCAGATGGCAAAACGAATGGGAGAGCTTCATCAAAGAACTTCAAAGATCCAATGTCAGGATAAAAGATGAGCCAGACGTTTTGATGTGGGCACATAGCAAATCCGGGGCATACTCTCCAAAGGATGGATACAACTTCCTTATGGGTAAGAAAGGCTGGGATCGTCCGGATTGGTGGGCTAAAGATATTTGGAAACTTAAATGTCCTGCCAAGGCGAGGCTCTTTTTTTGGTGTATTTTGAAAAAGAAGGTTCCTACTTGGGATACACTACAAGCTAGATTCATGGTTGGCCCTGGAAGATGCCCACTATGTAAATTAACTGAAGAAACAATAAACCATCTTTTCATTTCCTGTCCTTTCACAAAGAAGATCTGGGTGGAGGTCATGCGTCTTCTCAAGATCAATGCTCAGTGGGGGGCCGATTCAATGGAGACCTCTTGGTCGAAATGGTGGCATTCTTTTCCAGATGGGAACATGAGGAATTTGCCTCTTATCTTTGTTTGGGGTGTCTGGCTATCCAGAAATAATAGTCTCTTCCAAGACAAGGACACTCCCCCATCAGTCACGGCCATAAATGTTACTGCAATTTACAATACTCTGCCTCCTCCAGAGGACATAGTTCCCAAACCAAATCAAAATTCCAACATAATACAGGAGGGTATCCCTATTGGGTATTTCGATGGGGCTTCTCAAAATAATAAGGCTGGTGCAGGCATTTGTATTTTCATCAACCCGGAACACACATTAAAAGCTTCTGTTGGGTTGGGTTCCGGCACAAACAACTTTGCAGAGCTCTCAGCTTTGCGTTTTCTCCTTTGTTGGCTTCAACACAGAAATATAAACACTATTCAGATATTCGGGGACTCCCTAAATGTTATCAACTGGATTAACGGAAAAGCTTCTTGTCAAAATCAGATCCTGAAGAACATTGTTGAGGAAATCATGATCCTAAAGACTTTCTTTAACAGGTTTTTGCTTTACCATATTTACAGGGACCGGAACGAGGAGGCAGACCAGTTATCTAAGGCTGGTCTACAACATGATTTGGGCTGCTGGAGTATAGAAGAAAACATACAGGGGCAGATTTATAGATCTGATTTGCCCCCATACATACAACATTTTTGACTTTCTGGTCTCATCACCATTTTTGTCAGTTACGCCGCGGCATTATCACTATGTTATATTTGTATTTCATGTATATATCCGTTGTTAGTTTCTTTCCTGTTCCAGATGGCAGACTTCTTTCTACAAACCTGCAAAACTTATGTATTTATAAATATTTTTTGTTTATATGGGGTTGTTTTCCTTCATCGAAGGAGACCCCAGACTATGATACTACTTGCAAAGCCCTGCGTGGCGTCATTACCTCCGTCAGGAAGGCGGAAACTTATGTTTTTTTTCAGCTAGATGCAGAACAACTCCAGTTTCATGTTGAGCTGATCCTTTTTTCTTGTGCCCTCTATGTGGCTGTAATGGTTGGGATCTCCCGCCTTTTTTGATATCTCAATATATAGTTTTGAGGATTTTTTCAGCGGAAAAAAACACATATGGATGGTAACCAAAACCACAAAACAATGAAAATAAACTTACATATCTAGTTAGAAATTGATAGGATGAGGGACCTTAGGTTGGTGGGACTTGATCCCAAGGATGGTGGGTCTAGTGGTGGTGCTCCCCAATCGAGGAGTATCTACAAATATTTTTAATATAGTGGCTATTTTGTAGATATCACGTATTTTTGTATGTAAGCATAGCTCACACAATTTAATAGTTAGAGATCTTCCACACACGCTATTAGATACTTGAATATACTGACGGGAGGGGGGGTGAATCAGTATAGTGCATTCATGGTCATCGATTTTCTATTTTTATTTTTATTTCTTATAGTTATCTGACCTATTAAATGAACAAAATTACATCATATATGAAAAGAATATTTAACATGTAAAAACCATTCAACTACAACATAATAATGAACACACAAAAGCAACAAATGTAGACACCAAATATAAGTGGAAACCCATAAAGGGAAAAACCACAAATTTGTTGTTGTTATGATGTAAAGCAAGCACCGACTCCATATTTACATCAGATTTTGGAGGCTTCTCCGCTATTTTGCAAGCTACAACTTGCTGGAAGCACCCACTCCCACTTAAATCAATTTTCTGCAAGCTTCTACCTACAAGAGGCTCCAACCTCGATTTTATTCTACAAGCTACAACTTGTTGGGAAGCTCCTACTCCCTCTTATACAACCTCCAATTTGCTATTTTTCAGGTTACTACTTGAAAGGAGACAACAATCCCCTGATACATAAAATATTTAACATGCTGGCTTACCTAGTATTTAATTCTGCATACTTCCATCTCTGTATTTGCCTTCTCTTCCTTAATTATACTTCACATCTCCTCCTCTTCTTCTTTCTTTCTTTGTGAGAAAATGCACACAATTGTTCTCACAACAACTCAATCCTCAAAAAAATTTGTTGTTCCATGCAAAAACACATATTTTTATATACATGACTTGATGACTATTTATATTCTAACACAACCTCTTTGTATTCCAAGGACGTCTTTTGGTATTCCACCTATTTGTTTCAAATTCTTCTAGGTTTTGAATATCAAAACAATGGTCCACCAATTATTATTAAAGGAGTAACATCATATTTCACAAGCCAAATAAATGATTGCATAAGTAAACACTATTAGTTTATGTAGCTCAAACAAGTGGTCTAGTCTTAGATTGCTTGTATTAGGCTAGGGAACACATTTTCTCCAATAACCAGAAAATTTTACATGAAGAGGCCTTGATTAGAAATAACTAGCCATTTTATTAAATTTCCTAAGTCTAACTTAGGGAAATGGATTAATTAATTAGTATTAATTGGGGTAAATTGATTTTCCTCTAGAGACTTTAGGAAAAGTCACTTGAAGGGATCAAAATGATATTAGCCATTGATTGAGACTATATCACGGTAGTTGATTCATCAACGAGAGAGTATAAGAGGAAATCAATGGGAACTTGGATAATAGATTAGTGAAAGATCAAGACATGTTGGGTTCTTAATTTTTTGATAGTAGTTTTGAAATTTTTTGATTAAAGTTTTGGATGGAAAATGGTCACGGAAAATATTGTCGAAAAAGGTGAGATAAATGGTCAAAATAACTAGACACCAAGAACAATTAGAAAGAAGCGACAAAGAAGGTTAAAATTAGTTACATTGGAATTTGAAGAAGTTGTGAAAGAAGGATAGGGACACTGGAATTTGAAATAATGAAAGATGATAAGGACCAAAACACCCATATTTTATCAAAGTGGACCAGATCAAGCGAGCGAGATCAAGGAGAGGAATTCTATAAAATGGTTAAAGGAAATATGGCAAGGGAGAGTTCAGATCATATGCTGAGATGTTGCTAGTGTGAAGTCTAAAGGAATTTCCAATCTTTCTATTGTATCTCTAAATTGTATCTTGTATTTTGGTTCAATAGTTATTCAAGATCTCACATCTTATGAAGA